>JAWRVF010000931.1:0-137464 GCA_036785485.1 Physcomitrellopsis africana | reverse complement strand
AAAGCAAATCCTTCTATTTATCTAACTTCTTCAAAACCCGAGTTTAGTTTGCTGGGTTTAACTAACCATATCTCACTCAATCTGAACTCATTTCTATCAATTCTTGGACGTAAAATGTGTAGCTTGAAGTCTAGTTTCTAACCCAACTTTTGGATTTCTTGCTAGTATCTTAAAACTTCTAATATACCCTGAAAAGTGACAGTAGGTGTCATATTAGTAGTCTAAGTTCAAACAAGCATATCTCTCTCATCTAAGCTCCGAATCATGCGTTTCTACCACCTAAACTCATGCCAAGAAGAAGCTCTCTTTCAATACCTCTCTGGATTTGCCCAAAAACCCCGTCTTCTTCTCCTTCGAGCTCGTCAAAGAAGTCGTAGCCAAGGTCTTAAAAGTCCAAGTCAACAATTAATAGTTTAAAGTTATAAAAACCCCAAATCTAATCCTCCAAGTCAGCACTATTAATGGTAGCCGACTATTGACATCCAAATCTACTATTTAACCTTGGCAAATCCTTAATTCAACCTCAAAGTCAAAACTCCTTATATCTACAAATATAACCCTGAATCTACTAAAATCTAAGATTGGAAAAAAGATAAAAGAAATAAAAGAAAGTTTCAAGGCTAGATCAAAGTTAAAGTTAAGATTAAAGATAAGGTAAAAATTGAACCAAAGAAAAAGAAAGAAAGTGAGAAATTTTTCCTAAACTATATAAAAACTTAGATTGGTAAGAAGAAAGAAAGAACTTAATAAAATTTTGAAGAAAAGATAGTTTAGTTAGGTTTCTATATATGGATGTATTTACTTCACGAGAGCATCTTTGGAATCTTTCAATTCATGATTGTTTGGACTTTCTTAGAATCCATCATGAGACTATTATTTGAAATGATGTATCCTAAGAAATCAACTTGAATAGTGTGAAATACACACTTTTCCATCTTGGCGTACAATCCCGCATCTCTAAGTTTTTGTAATACTTGATGAACATGTATTTCATGTTTTTCTACGTTCTTAGAATAGATGAAAATATCGTCTAGGTAGCAGACGACAAAATTATCTAGGAACTCACAAAAAACATCATTCATGAGATGTTGAAAAGCAACTAGTGTATTCATAAGTCCAAAAGGCATGACATTATATTTAAAATGTCCGTACTTGGTTCAAAACACAATTTTTCATTCATCTCCTTCTTTGATGCGTATTAGATTATATGCTTTTCTTACATCTATTTTTGTATAGATCTTAGCTTGATTTAACTGGTCAAGGAGTCCTGATATCAAAGATAATGGATATCTATTCTTGATTGTAATCTTATCGAGTCCTCAATAGTCAATACACATTTGCAATGATCTATCTTTTTTCTTCACAAATAGAATTGGAGCTCCTGCTGAAGATTTAGAATGGCATATAAAATTCTTGGCCAAATTCTTGTCAATATATGCCTTGAGTTCAGCCAGCTCATCTTGTGATAAACTATAGATTGATCCAAATGGTGGCTGAGTTCCTTCCTTGAGGTCAATTGAACAATCATATGGACGATGCTTTGGAAGAATATCTGCATTTTTTTTTTCAAAAATGTCCTGATAATTCAAATATTGGCTTGGAATGCTATTTAAAGTTTTTCCACCATCAGAAACAAATGTGGTATAAATAGCAAAAGTTGATCCTTCTTTTGCTGCGTATATAATAGCTTTTGTACCTATAAGTATGGATTTTATTATACTAGACTTATAGCTTTTTACTTGGTCGACGGAAGTGTTAATAACGTTTTGAGAAAAATCAAGTCTACGAGAATTCCAATCTATCTTAGGATTATATTTTTCTAACCATGATAGACCTAAAATAACTGGATTAGACAGAGATTTAATTATGTTAAAGGTTACGTAACTATTATGACCGTCTATTGTTACTTTTATAAGGTGGGTCTCATGAGTGACATCTCCAGAAGACAATGGACGACCATCTATGACTTCTACATGTACAAGTTTAGTTTTTTGTATTAGAGGTATTTTACGACTTCTAACAAATTATTCATCTAAAAAACATGCTGAGGCTCCTGAATCTAATAAAGCAGAGGCTTTGTGGTTTTTAGGTCCTAAATATAGTTCTATTATAAAACAAGGAGAGGGTTCTGAAGAGAGGATAGGACCTTCTTTAGGAATTGTACAAGATTCCAGCTGCACGGTCCCTATTGTAGTTGGACAAATTTGTTTTCCGACATGTTGTCTTCTTTGACAACCGTACTCCTCATTTTGTAGTTGCGACGTTTCTTTGGACAATGTTGAGCAGTGTGCTTAGATTCTCTATAATATAAACACAATCCTTCTTGACGACGACGAATCTTTTCTTGTTCAGTAAGAGGTTTAAAATGTACCGCATCAATTTGCATGTCTTCTACTTTCGAATGTACGTTTTGTGAGGATGTTGATGTTGCCATTGAATAATAACATTGAGGCTCCCTTGTACGACTCTCGGATCGAAACTCAAAAAGTCGATTGTCACACTTCACAGCAAAATCAATTGCTTGACTCAATGTCTGAGGATTGGATAAGTTGAGCATTAATTTTTTTACCTCATATTGTAATCCATAGAGAAATTGGCTGATGAGTGCAGCATCATCCCACTTGATATCAGTCGCTAGTTGTCAAAATTATGAAGTGTATAATGACACTGATTGATTGTCTTGTCGTAGGATGCAAATCTTGTTGGTGGCAACACGGATTGCATCATATTTTTCATACATAGATAAAAAATTTGCTAAAAATACCTCCAAATTATCCAATATTGGATCACGTTGTTCAAGAAAAGATGAAAACCACGATAAGGCAGGACCCGAAAGTAACGTTCCAATAAACCTAACTTGAGATCCTTGCGTAGGATAACTCTGAGGTTGAAGTTTGATCACCAGTTGTACTTGATTGATGAGTTCTTGAAACTTAGATCTTGTGCCATCAAACTTCTCAAGCAAACTAATTTTTGATTCTCTAATGTTTGAACGGTGCTCCATCATAGGTGAGGTAGTATGATTTGGTGTAGATATTGACGCAGTTTAGAAGTGGGTACTCCACAACTTCTAAAATGCTTATGTCTTATCAAGAGAAAGGAATAATCGACTCTTAATCAAGAAAAGATAAAGCTTTGATACTGTATATGTACTCTTGTCAATCTGTCAAGGTCATGAACTAGAAAAAGATGTATAATCTAATGAAAATTGTATCAAAGAAAAATCACAAAATAAGAATAAGAAAGTATGTATATTCAAAGGGAAACTGGAATGACTATTGCCAAAGACTAGAAACATGAAGATTCTTGAAACTAGACTAGGAACAAGAAAGGAGTTGACAAGAGTGAAGAAGGCTTCACTCTTGCCTCTATAAATACTATCTAATTAAGAGCTATATGGTGGTATTCTATAGGATCTCATACACATGTCTAATTTATAAGACACATGTCAAATTTGTACGACAAGTTTCTCACATGTGCGCCATGTACTTAGCTTATTCCACAAGCTACCAACATGTGTGACACATGGCTAACTTGTTCCACAAGCTACCAATATGTGTGCCATGTGGCTAGCTTGTTGACCAAGTTTCTGACCTACCAATCATCTATAGATATGTATAAAGGTGATTCCACATCTATGAAGCTTTTGATAAGCTTCTTTATCAGATATTATCAAATCAACTTATTTTATCTACTTCTATTGGTCTATATTACTTAGATAATTACTAGAGTAAATCTTATGTCCATGACTCAATGGTAGTAATTGAAACAAATTGCTATTACTTGGAATGATTACTAATTGTACAATATCACATATTATAATATTAAAATAAATTTTTTATATTAAATTATTTAATCTAAAATTTAGATATTTTATTGGAAAAAATAATTTGTAGCAAACATGCTATCTCAAATAAGATATGATAATAAAGGCAAGATGATTGAAGATATTGATGATGTTTGAACAAAGTTTTATTTGATTTTAAATCTTAATAAGGAAGAGAAGTTATTTTTTGAAGAGCTTTATAAAAAAGAATAATTGGATATTAATTATTATTTGAATATCTTGACTAAATAAGCAAATTGGTGCATATAAAAATTTAGACAAATTAAAATATATATATATATATATATATATATATATATATATATATATATGGACTCTTGTTTCAAAACATGTTCTTATAAAAGAGACCATTGGAATACTAAAATGAGTGATAGGCAATAAGGAAGACCAAAAAAAATTACTAAAAAAATTGCATGATAGTCTATGGATAGAATATAGGGAGATTTGGACCACATTTGTTAAATTTAAAGAACAATATTGGTAAAAAAATATATATCAAGATGTACTTTTATTTATAAAGTTGTATACAACTTATCAAATATATTCTAATATATAATAGGATGGTTTATATCTAATATATTCTTTGGCTATTCACTTTAAATGAATTATTGATTTGGTTATTATGCCAATTGAATTATAACAAATATATAGAATTAAGTTATCATTGACTGTTCCTTATAATTTAGAAAGAAATATAAAAAGTGAATATATTCATCCACCAATTGTAAAAGCATCAATTAAATATTATAATAAGAAAATGAAAGAATGGCCTTGGTTTTTATCATTTTTATTGTGGATTGATCAAACAACTTATAGTTTAGTAATGGAATACATACCTATTGAGCTTCTGAGTAAAAATTCCATTATATCGATTGGAGAAAAAATACCAACTTAGAGTGTGCTACCATGGAAAGATAAATTGACAAGAGAAGAACTTTTAGGTATTAGGATTTGGCAACTTGAGCAAAAATCAAAAGATATGCAAATAATATTAAAAAGGTTGAAAAAAAAAAGGTTATAAAATAAGGCTTGATTTTATAAACAACATCAATTAATGCCTAAGACAATTGAAGAAGGTGATTGGATTTTGGTCTATGATAGTAGCTTGGATAATCAACATAATGCCTTACAAAAAAATTTTAAATGTTGGTTTGGACCATATATAATAACAACTATTTATGATAATGCAACCTATTTAATAAAAAAGATAAATAGAATAAAATTAAAAATACCAATTGTAAAAAAGTAAGTAAAGATATTTAAACAATGATATTTAAAATACAATATAGAAGATCTTGTTGGGGACTTTAACTTTTTCAGACAAAAAAATGGTTTTGACTTGGATAATGAAAATATTAAAGAGAAATTTAATGAAGATATTGAAGGCATGGTATGAAGCCAACAACAATATATGATTTATTTGATATATATTAGAGGATGTGTAGATTTAAGGAAGATAGATGTTGTATTATAATATGGCTATAGGATAAAAGAACAAAAAAAGATATATATTATATAGGAGCTTAATTAAAGATTTAATAATATATATATTTTTTAAATATAGATAAAAGAAAGGAAGGTAATAAAAATATTTAATATTAATATTATATTTTTATTAAAAAATCCTTTATTTATCTTATAAGACTATAAATAAGACAAAATAAGATAAATTAGCAAAAATAATACTGTAAATATCTTTAGATCAAAGAAAATAATAGTCTTTAATAAAAATTACTGAAGAAAACCTTGGATTGATACTTGAGAAAGGCTGTCAAGGCCACGAGAATACAAAGTAAAAGACTTAAATTAGAACAAGGTTTCAAGAAGAAACCAACAAGAATTTAAATCAATTAGATGAGTACATGAATAATACTAAGATAGGTGAGGTAGAACTCCAACAAATATATTGTCAAGACTAAAAAACTCTTTAGCCTCGATTTTCAAATATACCCTTATTTAGGACACTTCTTGAGTGACTTTTATCAAACTAAGAAGCTTCTTGAGTACCTTCTACCAACTAAGAAGCTTCTCGAGCTCCTTCTACCAACTTGGAAGCTTTTTCAAGCTCCTTCTATCAACTTGGAAGCTTCTCGAGCTTCTTCTACCAACTTAAAAGCTTTTCGAGCTCTTTCTACCAACTTAGAAGCTTTTCAAGCTCTTTCTACTAATTACAAAGCTTCTTGAGCTACTTTCACCAACTAGGAAGCTTCTCAATCAACTTTCACTAATTCAAGAACTTCTAAAATGTTCTAAAAGGTTTTATAAACCTCCAAAGTGTATATCTCTAATATCACCTCCTTCTCTAGCGACGAGTTTTAAGAGGAGCTCATACCTTCAAATTTATATATATATATATATATATATATATATATATATAATCAAAAAATATGCTACACTAATGAAATTATATATTCTGTTATCCATTCTTATATAATAGATTCTACTAGTCCTTAAAGAAATTACCTATGGCCTTAAGCTAGTACTTCCATTGTTAAAACATTTCATCCAAGGATCTGATCTTCATTGTAGTCTTTAAAACATCCTCCAAACAAAGTCTCCTATTTAGAAGAATTTACCTTTCTAAGCTCAAGCAATATCACTGAACCTCAAGCATTGAAATCAAGACTTACATAGTTGGATATTACTCCTAATAGCTCCAACCATAGCCATACTTGGCGTTGAAATGTATTGTCTTCACTTTACTTAATTAAAGGCTATGAAAACTATACTAATTTATTCAAAGCTTGGATATCAAGTGAATCTTCTGAATCCTGTTCTACTAAATCTTTCAATATTTGAAGGTTGGACATAGTGATTGACTTACTCTACCACTCTATTCTATCTTGGAATAAATGAATGCATACTAATAAAGGTTTTAGTTTAACTCTCTTCTTCTTTTGAATATTCTTTAGATTTAATCTTCACTAAGAAGTTATCATCGAACACGTTTGAATTTGTAAGAATAGAATCAATGAAATTCTTGTACCTTTTGAGGCATATTGGCAAGATTTCCAACTAATTTTCATGTGTACTCATTGATATCATAGTCATATCAATGAATAAGATATTCCAATTTATTTCATCTGTGCTATAAATTTAGCATCTTTTTGACCTTGTATTCTTCATGATTTTTGATTTTGATACTAAGTAACAATTGTTGTATTCTTTCCAAAATACACAACTTTCTATAAGGCTCCAAAAGAAAAATATAAATAATTGGATGTACCTACATAAAAAATGGTAATTCTAAGTAATATGCCACTAGATTAATTTCCTTTTGGATAGAAAATGGTCTTAGTTTTAGATAGTCTAACTTATTGCATGGTTGCTTAGTTTCTATGTTTTGTCAAAGAAGCCATATTTTATCTCTAATATAAAAAGCAGACAATTGATTCTTGAATTTATTTACAGATGCCTTATTAGTATTTTGAGCTACTTGTAATTGAAGCTTCAAAATTGTTTGATATTGCGATAGATGCTTTACAAATCCTTTAGCTATTGAATTATTATTCTTTGGCATATTTTATAAATCAAGCTTTAGATGATATCCATAGTTGGAGTAAAATAGTGTGTGTGAATTGAAGCATAAATAATATTACTATATGCAGACTCTGCTAACAATAGATATGAGATCTAATCGTCTTGTTAATAATTGATGTTACATCATAAATATTTCTCCAAAATTTTATTAATTCATTATATTTGTCTATCAATTTGAGCATAGAAAGTTGAAGAAAGTTTAATGTCTATCTTTAATATTTCAAAAAGACATCTCTAAAACTTAGATATGAATTGAGATCCTTGATCAGATATAATATCATCTGGTAGGCCATGATATTAGTATATATTATTAAGAAAGAGCCTTGCCGTTTCTTTATTAGATGCAATCTTCTTATAAGGAATGAAATGAGCCATCTTTGTGAATTGATCAACCACCACAAGAATGTTGTCCAATGAATTTGATGGCGATAGATCCATGATGAAATCCATTGAGATAGAAGACCTTGACCATTTTGAAACAAACAAAGATTATAAGAGTCTATAAAAGCAATGTCAAAGATTCTTAGATCTTAAATAGATGCCACAAGAGAGCACAAAGTCTTTCATTGGCTTTTACATTTGAGGCAACCAAAAATCTTAAGAAATAGGTTCTAAGATCTTATTAAATCTAAAGTGACTTGTAACTGAGTAATCATGGAGAGATTGAAGAATGTGCAGTCATGTAGATCTTTCTAAGATATTCAAATATTCTTCAAAATATAAAAGATCTTCCTTAAGCTTAAACTTGTCAATATTTTTATTAAAGCAATACTTGATATCAAGGGCCAAAGTATTAGTAGTGATTACAACACGTACTTTATTAAGAAAATTAGAATCAATAGGTGCTGATGTAATAGCGACACAAAGGCAAAATTACTCTAGCTTTAATAAAGATGCATATTGTTGATCAAATGATGTCTTTCCTATCTTAAAATGTTAAATTGTCTAGCCACACTATTTCTATTGTAGCTAAATATCTTTGTTTTCTTGCATGATTGCATTCTTAGTTTTGCTGATGTATCAATTTTGTTTCTTCAAATAATTGCCAATCTTATCACCTTCCTTATTACAATACAAGCATAGACTTTCTTCTATCCAACGCTTCTTTTTTTTATAGATTAAGAAGATTAAAACATATTATATTAAGTTACAAATCTTCTATTTTTGAATGTGCATTCAGAATGCTTGCCAATATAATAAGAGTATATCACATTGTATGTTATCTTACTGAAGTCCATAAACGCTAATCTTAATGATGTTGGAATAATTGATTATCACATTTTATGGCTTGATTAATGGCTTTATTGAGCAATTGTGGATCCAAAAGTAATAATAACAAATCCTTCATATCATCTCTTAATCCCCAATAGAATTGATTCATTAAAGCTTCTTCATTTCAATTGATATTGTACGCTAATTGCCTAAAATTGGATGCATAGACTAATGCAAAGCATGCTCCTTGATACAATATTTGAATCTTAGTTGAGCCTTGTCATGTTCTCCAAATGCTTCCATGAAAACTTCAAAGTTGCTCAAAATTAATGATTTCTTTTCAAATAAGGAAAAAAACCTTGATAATGCTTGTTCCATAAGCAAGGTGCCAACCAATCCAACTTGTGATTCTTCTGTTGGATAAATATCATATTGTAAAATCATTATTAATTGAATTTGGTTGACAAATCCTTGAAACTTTGAACGCGTAGTATCATATTTCTCTAGAAGATTAACTTGAGGCTCTTTATATTGCTAAACAAGTGGGTTTCCTTGGTATAGCATAGGTAGTACTACATCCTCAAGTGTAGAAGTTAGAGGTAGATGCAATCTAGATTGTGGTACTCTAGATGTTCCATTGTTATGAAGTTTTATAATAATCCCTTCAATCTGTGCAATCCTAGCAGATAATGTTGTCGTATTGAAATTGCTTACAATATGTAAAATCCACTCAAAAATCATAATATGTTTATAAATTTAGATATATGTTAGAATGGTTAGTAAAATAAATTAAAGGGATTGATAGAAGAAACTTTATTTTATTTTTACTTGTTTTGATTATGGTATTTAAAAATTATAAGATCTAAATGATTAGTATGAAGCCTTGAGAGAAGGTGGGAGCCTAAGGATGAAAATATAAGCTAGTAAGAGGCTAATTTGGAGGGATGAAATGAAGGCATGGTCGGATGAAGGCAAGGAATGGAAAACTTCATCCCTATTGGTCGAATACCATGCCCAATGGGCTTTGAGGAGGCTGCCCACGACCTTAACAAGGGTTTTGGCGACTTCAAGGAGGCCATTAGAAAATCAAAAGCTAAGGTTGTAAATTTTAGGATTTTGGGTACAATTTGTGTACAAAAATTAGAGGATTTGGAATTAGGGTAAAGAAGTTATAGCCATTTGAAGATAAGGTGTCAATATGAGACATATTGTCACCCTTTTGAGGATTGGAGGAGTTGCATGAAAGCTTTTGGAGATCGAGAGGTGCGGCTAGAGAGGGGATTTCAAGCTCTACACCTAATGTGGAAGAATTACTACATTTGGAGTTTTGAAGAAGGAGTTATTGGGAGTCAAAGACAGCAGATTGAATTCCAAGGCAGTAAGTAGACCGTTTTGTTGATAGTGATAGGGTTTGCCATATTTTAAGTTTTTGGACGAATTTTTGTTTCAAAATTTCCAAGAAGGTATATTATTATGCTAAAAAGCTATAAATCAAAGTTTCATAGCATTTGGACTTTTATATTGGGAGATATGAATAATTTAGTACACAGGTGTTTGTAAACAAGGGTTTAAAGCTACTACTAGGATTTTGGCGATATCTAAAGATCGATAATGAATCGACAGTTGAAATTTGTGGTGGTAGTTGTGAAGAATACATCAGTACTTTATATAAATTTGGAGTAGATTTGGACGGTTGGATTAAAAGTTATGGGTTATTGAAGTTCGGAAAAAATTCCCTTTCTACGGGGGAATGAGGGTTTAGAGTATTTTGTTATGTTTTGAGTGGTTTGAGGAAATTAGGCTTATATATTGGGTGTAATAGCCATATGAAGATATCTTTTATATAAACTTGGGGATTTTTATTATACTTAGATCTTGCTTGAGTAATTAGTGGCAGCCAGAAGCCCAACGCTTTCTTGAGGCAGATTCTCTCTACCCCGACAACGTAGTAAGTACATTTATAATAGTATCTAACTTAGACTTGGAAGATTTGGTCATACTAATATTTTGATCTCTAGCCATTTTAAGATAAAGAAAAAATGAATCTATAAGAAGATAGTATCAGTTTAGAAGAGGGTAATCCACAACTTCTAAAATGCTTTAAGACCTTTAAAGAGAGAGGTGATCCATTTTCTCACAAAAAAGATTAATCTCTAATATTATGATGATAAAAATATTAATTTAGAGGAGGATAATTTGCAACCTCTAAAATACTAGTATTTCTTTAAAAAGAAGGATAATCTATTCTCTAACAAGAAAGATCCAATTTTGATATTAAAGATGAGAAGAATCTTGACAAATTCTCAAAGATATAAGAATATAAGACAAGAGACTTGAATTAGAATAAGGTTTCAAGAAGAAATCAACAAGAATTTGAATTAATTAGATGAATATACAAACAACACTAAGAAAGGTGAGCTAAAATTCTAAGAGATGCATTGTCAAGATTGAAGAATTCTTCAGCTTGAACTCCTATATATATCCCTGTCTAAGACGCTTCTTAAGTGGCTTCTATCAAACTAAAAAGCTTCTCGAACAACTTCTACCAATTGAAAAGCTTCTTAAACTCTTTCTACCAACTTGGAATCTTTTCAAGCTCCTTCTACTAACTAAGAAGCTTCTCAAGCTACTTTCACTAAGTAAAAAGTTTTTCAACCGACTTTCATTAACTCAAGAATTTCAAAAATATTTTAGAAGGATCTATGCATCTCCAAAGTATATGTCCCTAATAAAGGCCAATTATAAACTAGGATTAAAATTAGATCCAAAGGCATAAAATCATGCACCTATAGTAGGGAGAAAGTTCTTTTATTGAATAGAAATAGTTCTTTTATTAAATAGCATACTTGATAGGATTTTTTTTAACATTGGTTTTAAGGTTTTTGAGTTTGTAATGATTTTGTGAGAGCTATGTAAAGTCAAGGTTCTATTTGAATGACTTTGGTTGTTGAAAAATAAAGTGGATTTATATTTTAAAAAAATTTGTGAGCTTTATAGCAAATCCATAAGTAAAAATTTGTAGATTTATGAATATAATTATATTAAATATATGTTATAAATTACAACTTAATAAGATGGTTAGATCAAAAGTTATTAAAAATTAAATAGACTAAGATCTTAGAAATTAGATTTTGAAGATCAGTGAGGATTTTTGTGATTTTAAATTATTAACTAATTAGATTGAAATAATTTTTTAAAAAATAAAGTAGTCAATTTAATTTTAAATTTTTTTATAAAATTTTAAAATATGTGAATAATTCAAAAAGAAGATATTGATATTGGAAGATTGACATCAAGATTGGAGAAAGAGGATAGCAGACATCTAAGTGGATTAAGAATTTTTTCTTCTAATTTATAAATTTAAATTTTTTCAAATTTTGTATATTTATTTTTGACTAGTAAATTAAAAAGTATAAAATTTTTAGAATTTGATTATAATTTGGTTAAGATTTAAAATTAGAATTTGATTATAATTTAATTAAGAATTTATTAGAATTTTATTAGAATTTGACTAGGATTTTATTAAAATTTGATTAAAATTTGATTAGAATTTTATTAAGATTTAATTAAAATTCGATTAAAATTTGATTAGGATTTTTTTAGAATTGGCTAGAATTTAATTAGGATTTTTTTGTAATATCTTTATGATTTCTTTATGATTTCATTAGAATTTTATAGAATTTTTTTATGATATTTTTATGATTTTTTTATGATTTAATTAGGATTTCTTTAGAATTTATTTATGATTCTTTTAGGATTTCTTTAAGATTACTTTAGAATTTCATTAGGATTATTAAAGTTCAATTAGAATTTATTTAGAATTTTATTAGGATTGTTAAGTTCTTAATTAGTTACAAAATATAAGTTTATCTTTTGCAGCCATGAGCTTCATGCATTTTCAAATAAGATGACATATAATACAAAACTAATCCATTAGAAGTAACATTAGAAAATCATAGTAGTCAGGTCGTATTAAATATCATTAGATTTCTATCTAATTCCATTATTTTAGGATTTTTTTGAGTTAAAAGATATAACCTCTATATAAATTGGATATCTCATAAAATAAAATTTCTTAAAATATTACAACTTATTATTATTAGAGTTATTAGAAACACCATACACCTTGTAGATCTAAAACCATAAAATCTCTCTTTATTAAAGTTAAAACTTCTATAAGAGCAACCAAGAAAGATACAAATTTTTTTATTTATACAAATCCAATATCTAAAGCAACAAGCATTTCAACAAGCTAAAAAAATACAAAGATTTTTAAGATGTATTTAAAAATATATATATATATATATATATATATATATATATATATATACCTTATCAAAATATTGTCCATATGATTGTACTATTGATCTTTAAGATGATACACAACCACCTTTTGGCCTAATTTATAATTTATTATAGAACAAGCTTCTAATATTAAGAGAGTATATTAATAAAAATTTAGCAAAGAATTTTATTTGACATTCAAAATCTCCTACTGGTACACATATATTCTTTGTAAAGAAAAAAGATGGATTTTTGCAGATGTGCGTTGACTATTGTGGCTTTAATATATTAAAAATAAAAAAATATTATTCTTTATTATCAATATTTAAGCTCCTTGACCAATTGGATCAAGTTAAGATCTACACCAAAATAGATCTTTTTGGAGCTTATAATCTAATATATATTAAAAAAGAGAACAAATGGAAGATTGCTTTTTGTATAAGATACGCTTTGTTTTAGTCTTACAAATGCACTAACCATTTTCTAACATTTGATGAACGATGTATTTTGTAAATTCTTTGATGGCTTTGTTATATATTATTTGGACAACATCCTAATTTATTGTAAGACTCTAAAAGAGCATAAACAACATATCCATCTTATCTTACAAATATTATAAGATATTCAACTAAACACCAAATTTTAAAAAATACATATTTCATGAATTTTAAATAGAATTTTTTGACTGTATTTTGTCAAATCAAAGCTTAATGATGGATTTAAAGAAAATTAAGACCATTAGCAACTAAAAAATTCCAAAATCAATATATTATGTTTAATACTTCTTTAGATTTGTAAACTTTTATACGATCTTTATCAATAATTATTCTCAGATAGCTGCCCTACTTACATAATTGACATACAAAGATAAGCTTGAATGGAGATTAAAAGTTTAAAAAGACTTTAAATACTTGAAGGCAACATTCATGACAATCCTTGTCTTAATTCATTTAGATTTTTTTAAGATATTTTTTATGGAAATCAATGCCTTAGACTTTGTATTAAAATCAATCTTATCTCAATCTAAAAAAAAAAAAAAGATTACATTTAATTGCATTCTATTCCAAAAAATTCTTGGCTGTAGAGATTTATTATGAAATCCACAATTAAGAACTTTTTTCTATTATAGATTCTTTCAAGAAATAGCTCTAGTTGCTTAAAGGTGCTTCACATCCAATGATTGTATATACACATCACAAGAAACTTGAGTATTTTATGTTGGCTTGTATTTTAAATATTGTCAAACTTGTTGGAATATATTTCTATCTTGTTTTGGCTTCACTTTAATATATTTATTCAAGAAGCAACAAGGATTGTTAAAAGCTTTATCAAGATAATCATATCTTATGCTAAAAAAAAGAGATAATATACAACCAACAATAGACAACACTCTTGAAATTCAAACAACTTTTATATCAATTCCTATAGATTCTTTGTTTTTTGATCAAATTCTTGTAATTTTAATTATGGACCTTCTTGTTTTTAATATTAGACATTATTTCAGCAATATTTATAATGATTTGAATAAATTCAAGTTTAAAGATAATCTCTTTTATTTTAAAGAATATCTATAGAATATCCGAAAGAATCATTATGCCTTTATATTTGTCAAATACATTATGATTTTTTAATTATAAGACATTTTAGATTCAACAAGACATTGAAATTCATTTTTAGAAATTTTTGATGGCCTAAAATATGAAAAGCTGTCAAAAAATTTGTCCTCTCTTATAACACAATTTGTCCTCTCTTATAACACATGTTCTAGATCAAAGAATCTTCAATATTATCAATATAGACTTTTTCAACTACTACCAATTATAAAACAACCATGGTCTTTTATATCTACAAACTTCATCACAAATCTCTTACCATCAAATTTTTTTAATGCCATATATGTAATTGTCGACTTATTTATCAAGATGATATATTTTGTCCTTTATAAGAAGATTATTTCTCATAAAAAATGATCAAATTCTTCATTGATAATATCTATTAATACCATAGATTGTCAAATGATATTATATCAGATTGAAAACCATAATTTATATTTAAATTTTAGAAGTCTTTTTTTAAATTTTTTGAGTAACTATCAAATTATCTTTAATATTTTACCTACAAATCAATGACTAAATAGAGTGAGTCAACCAAATCTTAGAACAATACTTAAAGTGTATCATCAATTATCAATAAGACAATTGGACATCTTATTTATTTCTAACCAAGTTTGCCTACAACATGATTCATGTATCTATTCAATAGACTCTATTTTATTCTAATTAGAACTACTATCTAAAATTAGATAAATTATTTATTGATAGATTTAAATATCTATTGACAAATGATTTTTTAAGCTGAATTGCTAATATCTAAGTTACCTTGAAATTTCAACTAAAAGAAGCTAAAGTCGGCTTCAAAGAGTTATTTAGTGCATAAAAGAAAAAAAAACCTCTATTTTAAGTTGACAATAAAGTATAGCTGTTTTGATGTAATATAAAGACTACTTGATCATTTGACAAATTAGACTACTCAAAGTTGTGATTATTTCCTATTCAAAAACAAATTAATTCAGTTGCTTACTAATTGGAATTATTAACATCCATGAAGATACATCTTATTTTTTATATATTTTTTTTGAAATTTTATACAGAATCAAGCATATTAAAAAAAATATAACCACTATCTCTTTGTCTTGAAGTAGATAGCCATGAAAGATTTGAAGTAGAAAAGTACTTAATTCAAGATTAAAACAAGGATAGTTGGATGATTTTGTGCATTGGCATGGTTACAATATTAATGAGTACTTATAGAAGCTAGCTTCAAATTTAATCAATATGTCATAAAGATATAAAATTTTTATTAACAACATCCTTCATGATTTAAAGTAGCATGTGATGACATGATATTATCTTTTTGACTATCTAAACCAAGCATTTTACATTGATCTCAAGATGACAAATTGCTTGAATCAAAAAGAAGTCATAGAATATCCAAGTATTGCTCTGCAACTATCATCATTAAGATAGAATTTGTCCATGAAAGATGCCTTGAAGTAATTTGTGAATTATGTTTTAGCAACAAAGACACATAAGTTAAAGCTTGATCTATAATAGAAGGCATTTATCACTATCATTGATTGTAAGAACCAATGAATCTTTTGATTTGCAAAAATAACTTGAATATATGATAGATACTATGTGATACATCTTTGACTTCATTTGTTTTTAATCAACTTCAATTCTATCCTTCTCTGTAGAATTTAGATCTAAAGGGGGAGGTGGTATCACAAGTATATAATAGAAGAAGGTTTTAAAAGATTCTATTTAATTCTAAAAGATTCTAAAAGATTTTGAATGATTTTGAAAAGACCCTAGTAGATCCTAGTAGATTCTAAGAAGATTTTGGAAGATTTTAGAAGGTTCTAAAAGATTTTGAAAAGGCCCTAATAGGTCCTAGTAGGTTCTAAGAAGATTTTAGAAGATTCTAGAAGATTCTAAGAAATCTTAGATAGTCATAGAAAGATCTTAGGTTTGCTTTATTTCCAAGTATTAAATAAATTCTTCAAGGGGATTTCTTGTACCTAGTACATATACGAACCAAGATTAACAGGATCCTCAATTTCAACAACATAATCCTTGCAACTTAATGTAGACCTTTAAATCTTATTCTTATGTCTTATTGTAGCTCCTTACTTGGGATATAAAGTGAATCTCTTCTATTTTAGTTTTTTAAACTTTTGAAGTCTTGTTCTACTTGAATGGTGTATTCATAATAATATCTTATAAATGAAGAACTTATAGGGCATTTTGACTTTATCACAATAATTACAGATATAAAAAATAAGAAGATTAGGTTATTTAAAAATAAAATCAAAATAAAAATAAAAATGTCCAAAGACACTTTTATAACCATTAATCTTAAATCTTAGTTTTTCTATTTTTCTAAATAAAAATATTTTTGACTATAGAGTAGATTTTTTAAAGAATAATATTTATTTTTTTAAGTTTTATAATATTCAATTAAGAAGTTGAAGATTTGTAAAAGACCAACTATATGAAAAATACAATATGGAAGGATATGCTTCATTTATTTTTAGATCAAAGATAGATGAGTATATAGTCAAAGTCAAAGTCTATCAATAGTTACATCATGCAATGTTGTTTGTTATACAAAAACAAAATCTAGATAATATGCTTATGACAATCCATACAATGTATATTAAATTGAATCAAATATAAGATCTATTAGCAATATAAAAAAGAATATCAAAAGATATATGCAAGGATTATCTTTTAGAAATTGAATTAAAAATTATTATTTATACAAAAAAAGTTGTTGATAGGCATTTATTTTTTAGTAGCCATGATCTTTTTTATTTTGGAGGCATTGAAAGTGTATTAAAAATTTCTTTTGATGTTAACAAAGAATTTTTTGAAGGACTCTTTAGAAGATGTCATCTTATGTTAGAAGAATTGGCAAAAGAAATTTATGGAAGAAATTCATATAAACCTTCAATATATATAAAAATTGTATTAATTTTTTCTTGACAAGCAAAATGATAGAATAGCAAGTATTTAGAGCATCAACTTTAACAAGCAAAGGAATAGAAAAGTGCTTAAATATATCAACAAGCTTTGATAATAGAGAGGCAATTTCTCTATGATGGTTGGAAGCAAGATGATTCAAGTAATTGTCACCTCATCTTTGATTTTCTTTATAGTCCTTATTGGTTTCTTTGCAATAAAATAATAGATACAAATGTAGAAAGATTGATGTTGAAGAAGATCAATAGTAGTAGATATTAAAATAAAGAAGGAGTGTATAAAGACTATGTTGAAAGAGCTCGTCACTTTATTAGGATGTATGGTACAAATTGGGATTGTCGTATTACATGTTGTCTTATTTAAGAATGAATTAGGCATTTAATTGTGGAAGGTAAATTTATATTTTATAACTAATTAAAAACTTTACAATCATAATAAAATCCTAAATAAACCCCAATTAAATCTTTAATAATCCTAATCATATCTTAAAATAATCTTTAAAAAATCCTAAAAAAAAATTTAAGAAATCATAAAAAATTCTAAAGAATTTCTAAAGAAATTATAAAGAATCTTAAAGTAATTCTAAAGAAATTCTAAAAAAATTCTAAAGAAATGATAAAGATATCATAAAGATATCATAAAGAAATCCTAATACAATTCTAAATAAATTCTAATCAAATTCTATCCAATTTTAATAAAATCTTAAAGATATTTTAAATAAATTTTAATCAAATCTTAATCAAATTCTAATCATATCCTAATCAAATCCTAGTCAAATTATAATTGAATCTTATCAAATCATAATCAAATTCCAATCAAATTCTAATATAATCTTAAAAAGATCTTAAATAAATCGTGACAAAATCCTAATTAAATTTTAATCAAATCTTATAGCAAATTTAAAATCTTAATAATTATTAAATAAACTATTAATCTTCATTCAAAATTTTTATACTTTTTAATTTGCTATTAAAAAATAAGCATACAAAATTTGAAAGAATTTAAACTTACAAACTGGGAGAGAAAAAGCTTTTAATCTGCTCAAATGTCAATTGTCCTCTTTCTCTAGTCTTGATGTCAATTTTCTAGCATCAATAGTTCTTTTTTGTATTGTTCACATGTTTTAAAATTTTATAAAAAATTTTGAAATTAAATTGACTACAAAGCTAAAAAAAAAAAACCATTCCAATCAAATTAACAAATTATTCAAAATCACAAAAATCCTCAATAATCTTCAAAATCTAATTTTTGAGATCTTAGACTATTTAAATTCTAATATCCTTTGATCTAACCATTCAATTAAGCTATAATTCATAATATACATTTAACACAAATATATTCAAAAATCTATAAATTTTCACTTGTAGATCTACTACAAAAGTTATAAATTTCTCCAAAATGTGAACTCACTTTATTTTTCAACAGCCAAAATCACCTAAATAGAACCTTGACTTTGCATAGCTTTTATAAAGTCATTATAAATTTAAAAACCTTGAAATTAATATTTAAAGAAATCTTATCAAGTTTGCTATCTAATCCCACTCTTCAATCAATGAAAAAACCCCCTCCTTATTGTAGGCATATGGTTTTGTACCTTGGAGTCTAGTTTTGACCTTGATTCACAACTAGTCTTCTTCAAGTATCAATCTAGGATTTTCTTCAATAATTTTTATTAAAAATTATTATTTTTTTAATCTAAAGATATATATAATATTATTTTTACTAATTTATCTTATTTTATCTTATTTATGATCCTACAAAGTATATAAAAGCCCTTTGAATAAAAAAGCTTTTAAATATTTTTACAATATCTATAATATATTTAAAAGTAATCTAAATATGTTATTTTATAACTATGATATAAATATGTACTCATATAAGCTATTTATTTCATTATCATAGTATAAATAAGTTTAAATATAAAATTAGTTATTTTTTTATTTTTATTTTTATTTTTTTATATACTATAAAAATAGTCATTTTATAATTATAAAAGATTTATGTCTCCTAAATTATATACTTATTGAAATTTTTAAACATAACATTAGAATCAAAAGTATCAAAAATTGGAAGATAGATTAATTTAAAATTCTAAAAAGACAATAAAAAAATCAACAAAAAAAATATTAATTCAAATTCCATATTTTTGGTAAATGAAAAACTTTTAAAGAATTTTAAGTCTACCATTGGACTTAAAATGGAAAGAGAGATAGATCAAATCAAAAATTTTAAAAACCTAATCATTTTCAAAATCAATTCAAAATCTAAAATGGCCAAATCTTTAATATCCATAAATATATATATATATATATATATATATATTTAGAGTAAGTTGAATATATATTTAGATTTATCAATTCTAAAATGAAGATGGTATCAAGTGGCATGATTTTCAATCTGAAAATACATTGGATACTTAGCTATAGAGAGTTTACTTATAACTTATTGGCTAGGCTCTGATAAGTTGTTTATCTTTAATAAGAAGGACAAATAAATATAATAATATTAAAAAATATTATATTTAAAAAATTTCCTATATTTAAATAGATTTATATATAAAGTTTTTTTATGGCATCTAAAAAAAATCTTAACATCCTTTTCTATACCAAATTATAACTAACTAATTTTTGAAAAGTTAGATTTTCAATAGCTTCTACGAAAATCCATAATTTTTTTTTATGAACTCATCTTTATATCAAAAATATTATCATAGCTCTATATATCCATATTTTTATCTTTATAAAGTCTTGGCTTGTAATGACCCTTTTAATTTTTATATAATATGCAAATTATAACAAAATCCTTTGATACCTTATTCATCTGTAAAGGATTGATTTCTTCTTAAATTTTAGAATCTTATCACTCTTGATCTAGCCATTTGATTTTTATTAAATTTATGCAAATTATAGCTTATACTCTTCAGCTTCATTATAAGAAAATTCAATTATAAATTTGCTTCTAATTATCTAATATCTTAAAAATCCTAACAGGTACTTAAAATCTTAGTTTATAGACACCCGAGTATTATTTTCTTCATATTTCAAAAGTCCAAAATCTTAATTTTATAAAAATTTTGTATATAATTTTTTAATTTAAAAATATACACTCTTAAAATTTTTGATCCAAAACCTTACCAAATTACTTAAGATATAGGTCAAAATATAACTACTAATGAAGTGGATTACTTACTATCTTTAGATTATAAGTATTAACTTCAACTCCTAATATCTCCTTCATCCCAGCTTAGAATTTATCAAGCCATATATATATATATATATAAAAGTGCAACCAAGAAAGTGCTCTTTCCAATTTCAATCATTGATTCTTTATTGATTTTTTGTATGCACAAGTTATACCCCAAAGAATGACAATAAATACAAAGTCAATACCTTAACTTTGAGCATCTATATTTCTTTCATAAAAGTACCAAAGCACTCAATTTTTATATCAAAACTATACTCAAAAATCTAAACTTGCTGATCCTAAGCTTTGATGTTCAAATTCCTTGAAAGAAAAACCTTAATCTCTAATAAGACCTTAGACAATCTCCTTGAAGTCCATTGGGCATGACTTTTAGCCAATAGGAATAGAGATTTCTATCATCCATCTCCATTCATCTATATGGATGGCCTTACTATTCTTTTTTATATTAAAAATTCTTTTTTAATCTTTTTCCTAATAAGATTTATATAATATGTGTTTTAAATATCAAATAAAAGATATAAAATAAGATTTTAAGGATTACCAATGTTTAACAAAGCTGACTTGAAATATATCAAAGTTATTATCAATATAAAATCAACTTCAAAAGTCACTATCAATAAAAATATAAAGTTTAAACTTCAATAATAGGTTTTTTTTTAAAATTCTTCCAAAATGGTAATCTAATTATATTTTATAATCAACTAAAATTCACTAATATGGCTTACATTTAGTTGTGTAATAAATTATATATATATATATATATATATATATATATATATTATTTTTACAAGATAGCCAAACCATAATATAACAATAGTGGTCTACTCAAAACTTGTAAAAAATTATATATGCCAAAAATCAAAATCCTAAAGTCAAAATATAAGTGGCTATATCTTACAAACTAAGAACTTGTAGAGCAAGTTATTTATACTATTAGAATCTTACATCCCAAAAATAAGAAGGTAGATCAAATCAAAATGGAAAAATAAGGATGTCAAAAAATTAGAAACATCCATATAATCTTAAATCCTAAATCCTAAATTTAGTCAAAATATTTTAAGACATCCTAATATTCTTAAATTCTAAATCTTAAATCTTTTAAATTAGGTATTTTATATCTAGTGTAAATGCATATGATTATGAACTAGGTATTTTGTAGCTAATATAAAAGAAACTACTAAGAACTAATTACTCTGTTTTCATAGTATAAACAAGTTTAAAGATAAAACTAATTCTTTTAAAATGATAGTATAAAAAAGATTATTTTGTCGTTTTCAAAGCCTTATACCTCCTAAACTAAAAATATATTTAAGTTCTTAATTATATCATAAGAATTGCAATTATTAGAAATAGAAAGTAGGTGAATTTAAAGCTATTATTATAATATGTCAAAAATCTTAGAAAAGTCTTTGTAACCTCCAAATCTTAAATCTTAGTGACAATTTTAAAAGTCTCATATTTCTTAAACTATAAACTTGCTAAAGATTTTTAAATATATTACTAGAATTATAAGCATTGCAAATAAAAAGGTAGATCAACTCAAAATTTAAAAATAAAAAAAAATCAACAAAAAATAAATTAAAAAAATACTAAATCAAAGTACTTATATCTAAAATTTAAAAAACTTAAAGAGTGTTCTAAGGACATTATTAGATTTGTAGAGTCCAAAAATAGAGAGATAGATCAAATCAAAACTTACAAAAATCTTGTCAATTATGTAGTCAATTCAATAATTAAAATAATCAAAGCCTTAACATCTATAAATCCATACATTTTTAGAAAATTTTGAATATATATTTAGATTTGGTAATCCTAAAATAAAAACAATGATCTATTCATAACTTATAAAATATCCCATATGCCAAAATCCAAAATCTTAAAGTCAAAGTTAAAATCTAAGTTGTTATATCTTTTAAAATAAGAACTTATAGAGCAAGTTGTTTACACCATTAGAATTGTTGACTACAAAATTAAGAGAGTAGGTGAAGTCAAAATTGAAAAATAAAGATGTCAAAAATCAAAGCACACCTATATAATTCTAAATTCTAAATCCTATTCTAAAATTCTAAAATTCTAAATCTTAAAATCCTAAATTCTAAAATCTTAAATTTAATTTAATTATTTCAAAGAATTAGATCTTATGCATAATTTACTTCTTGATAGTAAATAGATCTTGATTTTAATGAATATGCTTGCCTCGCATATCATCATATAATTAATATCTATAATGGGCTAAATTATTTTATTTGAAATATGAGGATCTTATAAATTTATATAATTTTATCACCCATGTTTATAATAAAAGATAATATACTAGAAAGAGACCAATATCTATAAAAAATCAAGAAGTGAATATTGTTAATTGTTATTATTGTTATTGTTGTTATTAGTAGCACTAACTTAGAATTTGTTGAAGAAGAAATGAGAGATGTTGTTGTAAAAAGAATTAAGTACATCCAATTGGATGTCTTAAAATTCTTATATATAAATTAATTTTAATTAATTAGCTTAAATTAACTATTATATATTATATTCTAATTTAAATTATTAATCTATTAATTAATTAAGATTCATATATTTATCCAATTAATATTTATTTAATCCACATTCATCCAATCTATATAATAGATATTATTTTAATTTTTCATCTATAAAATATATCACATCCAAATTAATAATTTTATCCATTTAAAAAATCATCCATTTATTTAATTATTTATCCAAATTAATCTCTACATCATTTTTAATCTTCTATCCAGGCAATAAATTTTTTTAAATAAAATTAAGCGCCATGGCTTGGTCCTTAATTGATCTTTAGTAAACTTAAGCTTATTAGAGCCCTAATTCCAATTATACCTTCTTCCAAAAGTTGAGCCCTTGGATTATTTTAATCCTCCTATTATTGTCTTCTAAAGTTATATTTTCCTTTAGCTGCTTGAATTTGAAGGCAATAAAACCTTTGTTATAAGAATCAACACTCCTATCATATTTCAACTCCAATGTGATTAATTCTTGGCTTTTAAAAAATTAGATTTCATTAGTTTTCTAATAAAATAACTTTCATTGCTTTCTAACTTATGAATAATGAAAAAAAACCTTTTAAAATTAAACTATCAAATTATAAAGGTAGTATACTATCCTTTGTTAAATTAGAGGTTTCTTCTTCATCCAAATTCCAAATTTTAAGATTTTTATGTTTACAAAATTATAATAAAAATTCATATCTTTATCTAAATTTTTAAAAAGTTATTCTAAAATTTGAAAAAAAAATTTGAAAAAGATCAAAGCCACTTATAAAACCTAAGAAAAAATTAGCATGGTTTTGCCTATCAACAAAAAAGGAGGTCTCAATCAAATGAACTTATGAGATCCCTTATACTCTTATTATAAAATTTAAGAGTGATAGCCACATCTCTACCCTTGAATTCCAAGGAGCCCAAATTAAAATCCACGGAGTTATATTACATGTTGTCTTGTTTAGAAATGCATTGGGTACCTAGCTATAGAAGGTGAAGTTATAGTTTACAAGTATGCAAGAAATTCTAATAGGTTTCATCCATATAAAAAGAATATAATTCAAATTTCAATTCAAAAGTGCTGAAAGCTAATATAAAGTGCTCAAAAATGCTTTTCTTGATAACCTCAATCATATACAAACTCCAATTATCTTATTAATTTCATAATTATGCAACTTTGATTTTTCTTTGTAAGTCCTAACTCTACTCAGTGAGCTTTAGTAAGCTGTAACTCTTAATTTGTCCTTCCACTTAATGCAAAATTTTGTATAAAAATACTATTATAATTCTTTTATATGCTCAAAAAATTTCAGTCCAATCTAACTTATTGATTGTGAAAAAACATCTAAAATCCGCATTGATGTCACTTGGCTATCAACTTGAAAGTTAATACAAATGTTCTAGTAGTGATTTCTCCTTCTTAAACTATTAACTTCACTTCAAAATTGGTGAATAGCTTGATATCCAAGTCTTCTAAAACCATGCCAAATTTCACCTTGTTTTAATAAATAGATCTTTAGATATTGCAAAAATCCTAAACAACCCCAAATTGCTAACTTTTGGTACCTCCTTATACTTATGATCAAATATCTCTCAACCATACTATTAGATTATTACAAAACTTTATACACTTATAGCATATCTAATCAACCATATATTAATTTTTCAACTATAGATGTTATACCAATTGCATAAACTAGCCAAGAGTGCTAGCCCTAATTTTATTCTATAAAATCCAAATTACTAATACAAATCTTAAATTTGAACAACAATTGCAAAGTCATTCCAAAATCTATAAAAATGAGTCTTATATCCTTAAAACAAAATTTAAGCTAGCTTTCAAATTCTAGTTGCCAATCTCCAAATGATGCCATACTTTACCCTCGGTAGTCATTTTGATTGCTAGAGGTCTGATTTTGACCTTGTCCCTCAAATGGCCAATCTATGCATATCAATTCAATCTATCATAGGGATTTTTAAGCCCAATCCTACCCTCAACTTAACTCTAGTATCAACCATACTAATTATTTACTTCTTCTATCTTTTTTTAATTAATTTATGGTTTTTTTAAAATAATAAAAGAATTTTTTCAACCTAGAAGGAAAAATTAATAACTAACACTTATCTATTACCTACTAAGACAAAAAAATAATCTAAGAGGCTTTCATAAAATCTTTTTTAAGTATCTTGAGTTCCTATTGAATTAAGATAATTGAATATTAATTAGAAAAATCATTCTTATTTATATTTTCATCACATAAACATGTTACAATATGACAACAGCCCTCGCTGATCTAAGGATCAAAATCCAAAATCAAGGCTGATGACCATCAAATGAGCTCTAGAATTATTTTTTTAGCAAAATTAACTTTACCATTGTATTTAAAATATATTTTTTTAATAAGAATTGACTACTTACATATCTTAATTTATAAGAATTTATAATACTTGTAAAAATTAAAAATATAATAATTTGGATTGAATTTAATTTATTCTTATATTACTTCTAATTTACTTTTAGCTTACTTATGATATCTTTTTTAATATAATTAGATTAAATAAATACTATTATTAGAAAATAACAATAAAGATAATAAAAAATAATATTAAATCAATTAAAGATCTATTTATTATACTTATAATTGTTCAATTATTTATTGTTAGGACAATAAATTAAGTTGTTTGTGACCAAGTACTTAGTACAAAAACTTTGTCAGTGTTAGATGAGGTAGCTACTACTATATATGATTGTTCATCTTTAACTATTACATTGCAATATCTCATTGACTTTGTTCAATTACAAACTTTCATTGTGTTATTCTTTGCTACACAAAGGTCTCAAAAAAGCATAGTAATAATTCCAATAACGATTTGTGGCAAATAAATCAAGTCTTTAGTTACTATCATATTATTATTTTTTGATATTATAAAAATATTTTAATTAATTTATTACATTATCAGTACAAATTTTTAATTTTAAACACTTAATGTAGCTCAATGAATGATTATGTATTAAAGCATTTAAAAGATTGGATTGATCTTTATATTTGCTTATTGACTTTTTTTTTAATATTTTATATATTATGTCAATTATAGAATTGATCTTTATTTGTGCAAGTTGGAGATAATACATATTTCGAAATTGATTTGTGTTTTGAGACCTTAGATGGATATTTTTGGTATATAATATCACCACAATGGTTTTAGATTTAAATACATATTGATATTTTGACTTATCTTTGTAATGCATTAGAAATATGATTTATATGACTAATTGATTATAAACTACCTAAATTTAATTATTCAATTTGTTTTATATTTCTTTTAAAAGTTATAAAATAATTGTTATAAAATTATCACAACTTTTGCATTCAATTTTGGACTTTGTCTAATATAATATAAATAATTTAAAATAATTTTTTTTTACTTTTATAATATAAAAATATTATTGTATTATGACATGGCTATTGGATAAAAAAATAAAAAAATAAAAAATAAAAAATATTATCTTATAAAAGAACTTAATTAAAAATATAATAACAAATTATTTTAAAAAATATAAATAAAAGATAGGAAGGTAATTAAAAAGTTTAATATTAATATTATCTTTTTATAAAAAATACTTCTATTTATTTTATAAGGCCATAAACAAGACAAAATAAAATGAATTAACAAAAATAATATTATAGGTATCTTTAGATGAAAGTGAAGAGTATCTTTTAATAGAAATTATCTAAAAAAACCTTAGATTGATATTTAAAGATCAATTGTGAATCAGGATCAAAACCAGATCCTAAGATACAAAATCACACACCTACAATGTCATATAGTAATATAACCATTAGGTGAAAGAAAAAAGAAATGATTATATTATAGAAGAATTCAAATAAAAATATTTTAGTAAATCATCTTAGAAATATAGATAATATACAATAAGATAGTAAAAATTAAAAGGTGCTAATGCTGCCATCTTATAGAAGAAGCTTCTATTTACTTTGTATGGCCATAATTAAGATAAAATAAAGTAGATTAAAAAAATTAATAATGTAGGTATCTTTGAAAAGAAATTAAAAATAGGCTTTAATAAAATTTATATCAAAACTTCAAGATTTGATACCCAAAGAGGACCAATTGTGAATCTAGATCAAAATCAGACCCTAATGTACAAAATCACATGTCTACAATAGATAGAGAGTTTTTGGCTAATCAAAGAGTGGGATTTAAAAGTAGACTTTAGAAGGTTTTTTTGAGCATTAGTTTTGAATGATTTGAATAGATATTGACTTTATAAAAGCTTTGCAAAGTCAAGGTTGATTTTGATGATTCTAATTTTTATAAAACAACAAGGGATTTATATTTTTGAGTATTTTGTGAATTTGATTATAGATCCATAGATCAAATTTTGTGGATTTTTTATTGTAGTTGTGCTAAGTATATGCTATAAGTTTAAACTTGATTAAAAGGTTTGATTTAAAGTTGTTGAAGTTTAAGTGGATCAAGATCTCTAAAATTAGATTTCAAAAATTAGTGAGGATTTTTAAGATATCATACCATCTATTAGTTGGATTGAAATAAAAATTATTTGTGTGGATGATAGACTTAAATTTCTACCTATTTATAAATTTTAAAAGCATTTGAATGGTACAAAAAAAAGACATTGGCAATAAAAGATTGGCATGAAGGTTGGAGAAGGAGGATAGCCTATACCTAAGTAGAGTTTTGGATTTATCTTCTATTTAATGGGTTGGATCTACTTCAAAAAATTTGTACATGTTTCCAATTTAATTTTTGAAAGTTGTGCCAATTTTGAGTCAAAATCAATATTTCACTCATCAGCTATTGAGGTTCAATTTGCTATAGGATTTATTATAATTTGATTAGGATTTGATTAGGATTTGTTAGGATTTGATTAGAATTATATTAGGATTTTTTAGGATTTATTTATGATTTGACTATGATTTTATTAGGATTTAATTAGGATTAAGGATTTATTTAGGATTAAAGATTTAATTAGGATTTAATTAGGATTTATTTAGGATTTAAGATTTAATAAGGATTTCTATAGGATTTATTAGGATTTGATTAGAATTTGGTCAAGATTTATTAAGAATCATTTAAGATTTGACTAGGATTTAATTAGGATTAAAAATTTGATTAGGATTTTATTAGAATTTATTTTAGATTTAAGATTTCATTAGGATTTGTTTAGGATTTAAAGTTTAATTAGGATTTTATTAGGATTTTATTAGAACTTGTTTAAGATTTGATTAGAATTTGGTCAAGATTTATTAAGAATCATTTAAGATTTGACTAGGATTTTATTAGGATTAAAAATTTGATTAGGATTTTATTAGAATTTATTTTAGATTTAAGATTTCATTAGGATTTGTTTAGGATTTAAAGTTTAATTAGGATTTTATTAGGATTTTATTAGAACTTATTTAAGATTTGATTAGGATTTGATTAGGATTTGACTAAAATTTGATTAGAATTTAATTATAAATTTTATTTTTAATATTTTAAAAGGATTTTTATTTTAATATTTTTTCTAGATTTATATATTAATATTTCTTTAAAAATTCTTTATTATTTCTTTATAACCTTTTAGGATTTTTTTATATATTTTTTAAATAATTAGTTAATAATTTGATTGAATTTCTTTAATGATTGAGCATACTTACTAATCTTTGATTATAATTTATATATAATTCTATTAGAGCTATTAGGACTTGTTGCAATTTATTTTTTATCTTCCATAGTTAGGTGCCTAGTGTATTCTCAAGCAAGACTTCACGTAATACAACAATGGTAGATGAGAGGTTTTTTTGTTGATTGGAAAGTGAGATTAAAGAACAGACTTGATAGAATTTCTTTTAGCATTAGTCTTGAGGTTTTTGAATTTGTAATGACTTTATAAATGCTATATAAAGTTAAGATTTTATTTGGATGACTTTGACCTTTGAAAAATAAAAATAAGTGAATAATTTTAAAAAAATGAGCTATTAATATTGGAAGATTGATATCAAGATTGGAAAAAGAAGACAATCAATACTTGAATGGATTAGGAGCTTTTTCTCCAAATTTGTAAGTTTAATTTTTTTTCAAATTTTATACGCTTGTTATTACTTAGTAAATTAAGAAATATAAAAATTATAAATTAAAATCAATGGTTAATTTAATAATTATTGAGGTTTTAAAATTTCTATAGGATTTAATTAAGATTGGTTAAAGTTAGTTAAAATTTAATTAAGATTTGATTAAAATTTATTAAAATTATTTAATATTTGATTAAAATTTTATTAGAATTTTATTAGGATTTATTTAGAATATCTTTAAGATTTTATTAAACTTTGCTAAATATTTATTTAGATTAGATTATGATTTTTTAGAATTTAATTAAGATTTATTGGAATTTATTTAGGATTGATAAAGATTTTAATATTATTTAACTATAATTTATTTAGAGTTGATTAGAATTTAATTAAGATTTGATTAGGATTTTTTAGAATTTATTTAGGATTTTTTGAGGAATTTTAGGATTTTTTTAGAATTTTTTTAGGATTTCTTTAAGATTTCTTTAAGGTTAGTTAGGATTTTTTTAGGATTTAGTTAGGATTATTAAGGATTATTTAAGATTTATTTAGAGTTGATTAGAATATCATAAGATATATCTAGGATTCTTTTAAGATTATTAGGATACATTTAGGATAATTAGAAGCTTACTTGAATTATTCAAATTTGCTTAAAAGGTACTTTTAAACATCTTATATATTATTTTGGATTATAAATTCAACTTCAAAGTAAGAACAAATTCTTCTATAGCTAAATGCCTACTGCATTTCTAAGTTGATTTTCACATAACTTAACAATATTCTAATCCAAAATTAGTTTTTTTTATAAATATAATATAAAAAAAACTAATATTTTATTTTGAAACCTTCATATATTTTTTTAAATTTCTAATTCTAACATTCAAATTAGAAGCATTAACAATAAGTGGTAGGTGACTTTAAAGCTTAGAAAATAATTTTAAAAACCTTAGGAAGGCCCTTGTAATCTTAAATCCTAATCCTAAATTTTAATCTAATATTGTATAATTTTTATTACTAAATCTTAAACCTATGGTACACAAATAAATTAATATAAACTAAATATTTTGCAACCATTGTCAAGGACACCTAAATACAAAATAAGAGATTTGAAACTAAGAAAAGTTTTTCAGAAGAAACCAATAAGAATTTGAATTAAACAGATGAGTACACGAACAACATCAAGAAAGGTGAATTAGAACTCCAAGAGATGTGTTGTCAAGACTGAAGAACTCTTTAACCTTGACTCCTATATATACTCTTGTCTATGACGCTTATTCAGTGGCTTCCATTAAACTAAGAAACTTCTTGAACAGCTTCTACAAATTGGAAAGTTTCTTGAGCTCCTTCCACTAATTGAGAAGCTACTTGAGCTCCTTCCACTAATTGAGAAGCTTCTTGAGCTCCTTCTATTAATTGAAAAGCTTTTCAATCAATTTTTATCAATTATGAAGCTTCTAAAATATTTTAGAAGATTCTGTGAACCTCTGAAGTATATGTTCCTAACATCACCCCCTTTTCTAGCGACGAGTTCTAAGAGAAGCTCAAACTTACTACATATGTAAGAAATCAAGAATATACTATATTAATAAAGCTATATATATTCTATTCTTTATTCTTAAGCAATAGATTTTACTAGTCCTCAAAGAAATTGCCTATGGCCTTAAGTTAGTACCTCCGTTGTTAAAACATCCCATCCAAAGATTTGATCTTCATTGCGGCCTTCAAAATATCTTCCAAATAAGATCTTAGATTAAAAAGATTCACCTTTCCAAGCTCAAGCAATATCACTACAGCTTGAGCATTGGAATCAAGACTTGCATGGTTGGGTCTTATTCCTAATGGCTTCAACTAAGGTCATACTTGGCGCTGAAATATATTGTCCTCACTTTGCTCAATTAAAGGTTGTGAAAACTGCATTGATTTGTTCAAAGCTTGTGTGACAAGCGAACCTTCTAAATCTTATTTTCTCAATGCTTGAAGGTTTGACATGGTGAGTAACTTGTTTCTACCACTCTATTCTATCTTGGAACAAATGACTACATTCAGATGAAGGCTTTGATTTAACTGTCTCCATCTTTATCAACATTCCTTAAATCTAATCTTCACTAAGAAGTTTTCATCAAATACGTTTAGGTTTGTAGAGATAGGGTCGATGAAATTCTTGTACCTTTTGAAGCGCATTGGCCAGATTTATGGCCAATTCCTATATGTGCTCATTAATATCATAGCTCCACTAATGAACAAGATATTCCAATTAGCCCCACCTTTGTTGTTGTATAACGTGTTGTTTAGTTTAGGAATGCACCGGGCACTTGGCTATGGAATATAAGGTTGTGTTTATAAAAAAATACAAGAAATCCTAATAGGTTTTACTCCATATAAGAAGAAAAAAATCCAAATTTTAATACAAAAGTTTTAAAATCTGGTATAAAGTGCTCAAAAATACTCTTATTAGTAATCTCAACTACACATAATTCTAATTGCTCTGTTACCTTCACAATAAAGCAACTTAGATTTTCTTCCCAAGTCTTAATCCTAACCCATGAGCTTCAAACAGCTATAACTCCTAATTTGACCATCCACTTGATACAAAAATTTTCATACAAATACCACTATAAGTTATCTATATGCTCAAAAAATTTCAGCCCAATCTAACTTACAAATTATAAAATAATTCTAAAATTCCGCACTAGTGTCTCTCACCCTCTTATTCAAAGTTTGATGCAGATATGCCAGTAACAACTTCTCCTTTTTCAACTGTTAACTCCAATTCAAACTTGGCATATAGTGTGGTTTTTGCGTCTTTTAACATTGTGCCAATTTTCACCTTATTTTGACTGATAGATCTCTAGATATTGTTAAATCCCTAAACAACTTCAAACTACCAACTTTCGGTACCTTATCATACTAATGAGTAAATATCTCCCAGTTGCATTGTTAGATTGTTACAAGATTTCTTGTACTCTTAGCTCACCTAATCAACTAAATATTATCCAATTTGCAACTATAGATGTTACACCAATTGCACAAAGCAATGAAAAGTGCTAGTCCTAACTTTCTTATATAAAATCCAAATCATCAATACAAACCCTGACTTTGAATAACCATTCTTCTGTCTTCACAAATCCTATCAAAGCAAACTTTTTGCTTCTAGAACCAGCTCAAAATCTCCTTTGAAACTCTACTTGCCGATCTTTGAATGTCCTGAACTCTTGCCTTCGGTGGTCATTTTTGTAGCTAGAGGTATGTTTTAGACCTTGTTTCATACGGATCGTCCCCCGGGTATTAATCCAACTTATTTTAAGGATATTTAAACTAAATCCTATCCTCAACTCAACCTTGATCTCCATTATATTAACTTTTTATCTCCTTTATCCTATCTTTATTGACTTGTGACTTTTTTAAAAGCCATGAACCAGTTTCTACAACCTAGAAGAAAATTTTAATAACTAACTTTTATCTATTAGCTATTAAAATAAGAATTAATCTAAGAAGCTTTCATAAATCTTTTTTTAAGTATCTTAAATTTCTAATGAACAAAGATAACTAAGTATTAAGTAGGATTTATCCTTATTCATACTTTTCACTATATGAACATATTACTACACAACATCCACCGCTTCTAAACCTACGCATCCTCCGGTATGCGCAAGTGAAGCATATGTCATAGTTGGTATTATACCATCTCTTCACTTCCTACACTAAGTTCTTTTTCATCATGTTCATCATCTATTTTAATATAATTATCTTCTTCAGTGTCATCAATATCTTTAATATGATCCTCCACATTTATTTCTCCATCTCATCTTTTGAAAATTTTTACCTACTTCCCAGCAATAGGTATCTTCAATCGTGTACCATCCAATTCTTTCAATGAATACGTGATATTATCATGAACTCTTACTACTATATACGGTGTTGTGAAGTAAATACATCCATATATAGAAACCTTGCTTAACTTTCTTTAAAATTTTATTAAGTTCTTTCTTTCTTCTTACCAATCTAAGTTTTTATATAGTTTTGAAAAAAAAATTTCATTTTTTTCTTTTTCTTTTGCTAAATTTTTTACTTTATCTTTAATCTTAATTTTAACTTTGATTTGAAGAAATGGCAAATTTTGTTCTCAGGTGTCTAGGGTTTTGACTTTTGAAAGTACCTGACAAGGATTTGGTGATACCAGTTGATTGGAAATGAATTTGGATTGAAAATTTTGTGTGATAATGATCAAAGATATAAGATTTATGCTCCCAAATTTTGAGCTTATTTGAACGATTAGATCTCAAAATATGAATTTCCAAGTTTCTAGTTTGGATTTGACTTTTAAAAGTACCTATCAAGGATTTGGTGATACCAGTCGTTTGGCAATGAATTTAGAGCGGAAATTTTGTATGATGATTATCAAAGATGTAAATTTTATGCTTTCAAATTTTGAATTTATTTAAACAATTGGATCTCAAAATATGAATTTTTAAATTTTAAATTTAATTTTGGCTTTTAAAATCACTTGCTAATATTTTGGTGATATCTGATAATCAGTAAAGAATTCATAGATCAAAAATTTTATAACAATGATCAAAGGTATGATATTTGTATTACCAAATTTTGAGCTTATTTAAATAGTTGGATCTAAAAATATGAATTTTCAAGTTTCTGGTTTGCTTTTAACTTGTAAAATTACTTGCTAATCTTTTGATGATATCTGGTGATTGGTAATGAATTTATAATTGAGAATTTTTGTGAAGATGACTAAAAAAGTGAATTTTGTATTTCTAAAGTTTAAACTTATTTAAATTGCTAGATCTGGATTTATAAATTTTTAAGCTTCTAGTTTGTTAGTTTATTACACACATGGTTTTGTAACTACAAAAAGAGAAAATTAAGAAGGTTTGTACATATTGGATCCAACTTGATTGTAAAAAGGGACCTTGCATCTACCTAAAGTGGACTTTTGCAATGACAACGACCCAAACTAACATTTTAAAAACTTTCACAAAGTGCTATGCTGATTATCTAAACTATTGTCATAAACAAGTATCTAATCACCTTCTTCAATTGCTTTAGGCCTCAATTGATGTTGTTTATCAAATGAAGCCTTATTCCTTAGCCTTGCTCTTTGTAATCTTTTCAATGCCAATTCTACATCTTCCGGTCTTTGTTCAAGTTGCCGAATTCTAATAGCCAACCAATCTTCTCTTGTTAATCCCTCTTCCCAAGGTAGCATACTCCAAGTTGGTACATGTTCTTCAATCAACATAATAGGTTTTTGACTTGTCATCAGTTCCACTGGCATATATCATATCATTGAACTATGTGTTGTTCAATCAGTCCATAATGCATAAGGTAGAAGTCGAGGCCATTCTCTCACTATTCTATTACAGGTTTTAACTAAGGCTTTTACAATTGGTGGGTGTCCACGCTCACTCTTTGCATTCCCCTCTGGATTATAAGCCGTAGTCAATGACAATTTGACTCCACATCTCTTAAAGAATTCATGAGCTTCATGTACATTTAATTCTCCATGATCTGCAGTGATCTTTCCCACACATCCATAGCGACAAATAACATCCTCAAGCAAAAACTTACAAATCCCTTCTATAGATTTTGTCCTTAAAGCCTTGCCTTCCACTTGATTTGATAAATCTTCACGAGCCAAAATTAAATATCTCATTTGCCATAATTCCATCGGCATAATAACCAAATCTACAACCCACTTAAAATGAATGGCCAAAGGATATGTTCGATGTAAACCATCTTGATGTCATATATTTGAATACATTTGACAAGTTATATAAGATTCTACAAATAAAGTTACATCTCAATACATATTCTTTCACCAATATTGTTCCTTAATTTACCAAAAGTAATCCAAATTCCTCTATGCCCTGCCCATAAACTATCATAAATTCCTTGAGTAGGTTTTGTTGATCTTCTTTAGTACTTACTATTCGTTTTGGCATTCCAATGTTTATTTTTAGCCTCTTCTATAGAAATCTTCCTTGTAATACAAACTTGTATGTATTTTTCTTGATTTTTCTAAATTTTTCAACCAACCAATTAGCATGCTTGGTAAATATGCTCAAATAATGTCCAATATCCAATAAATCCCCTTCATAATTTTCTTCTTGAAATGGCTTATTTTCCTTGTTCAATTGTGAAACTGAATAAAATTTTGTACCCACATTATGAATATCCTCTATCATCTCATCTTCTCCATCAAATCTTGCTTGAGATAACATATCTACTGCGGAATTGTCCTTTCTTGCAATATGCTTAAACTCTGGATTTAATGACTTGATATAAGCAATCTACCTCAACATTGCAATGTCTGGGGTTGTACAATTAGTAATCATTCCAAAGAAGAACAAACAATCTGTTTCAACTACCACTATTGCCCTAATTAAATAGTCCTTTTTAGCTTTCATAGCTGAAACAACTTCCCATAATTCTCTTTTTACCTGAGAATACGCACGTTGGAATATATTTAAAACCTTAGTTCCAAATCAAATTGCAAATCTATTCTCATTTGAATCATCTTGACCCACAGCCCATCCAATGGCAATTGAACTAGTATCCACTGTAAGAATCACTAGTATATTACACTTATAATCAATTTTTCTCAATACTAGAGGTGATATCAATAATTTCTTTAACATTTGCATTGCTTTGATATGCTTTTTTTTTTCCATTTAAAATAATAATCTTTGTATAATAACTCATACAATGGATCCACTATATGAGCATAGTGAGGAATCCAAATATGATAGAATATACATGTCCCTAAAAACCTACGTACCTCTGTTAAAGAATTGTAATCTTTTTTTATTCTTCCAATTGTATCAACTTTAGCTGGATCTAGTTTTCTTCTATAAAATCTACATAAATATTCAATAATTATAACTTCTTATATTCCAAATATAGATTTTATATCTGATAATATAAAATGAACTCCCTCAAGTCAAGTCAATATCTTTTCACAATCTTGTATATGATCAATAACATACTTGCGTCATCCCATCTTATCTAAAGTTTCATCATTGTCATCTTTTTTACATCCTTTAATAGGTTCATCATCTAAAAAAGCATAGTCTTTTTAGAAATAAAATCCCTCAATTTCTTATTCATTCCATTCATCATATGCGCAACTGAGTTAATAGCACCTTGAGGAAGAATACACATTCTAACCAATCCAAGTGGCGTTCTCATCATTGTCATATCTCTACTCTCTTTTGTAAGTTGTAATTGGTCATAACCTGAATACAAATCATTCATTGAATAGATTACCCTTCCTACAAATGCTTCAACAAATTCATCTACTATCGGTGCAATTCTTGCATTTTTGATAGTCACTACATTTACTGGCTGCATATCTTGAATAAATCATAATGATCCGTTTTTCTTAGGCACTGTAAACCATCGGCTAGAATACGGTGCAAAAGAAGGCTTCAAAATCTTCATCCTCATCTTTTCTTTCAATAATTCTACCAAATTTGGTAAATGCGCCCTTGGCACTGGAATTGGTGTCAAATTCCAAGGTACATGTGGTATAGTGAAAATAACCATTGGAGTTACAATATTTGGATCAATACATCCAATTTTATGAGACTCAAAGGCAAATGATTTATCTTGTTTTGCTAGCATTTCTTCAAAGCACACAATTTCCTCTAGCAATAAAGAACCATCAAAACCAATCTTTAATTCTTCAAAAGTCTCTTTAGTAAATTTATGTCCAATATTCCTTGAATCCCTTAAGCTCTTTTCTCTTGATGCTTCTTCTGTCTGTTTTTTATAGTCTTTTGGCAAAGGTCTAGCAATGAATTTTACTTTCTTATCTATTATCTTATATTTTGTTTCAATAATAATCTCTGATATTTGAAAAGATTCAATCATATCATAAACTTTTTTTAAATGAATCTCTATAATTTTATCATCGTCACCTAATCCAATAGATGCAATCAATTCCAAAGGATCTTCCAATCCGTTGTCGTGTTGTGGTTTGGCTATTATGTAAAAAAATTATACATGTATATTTAATATATAACTTACCACATAGTTAAATGAGAGCCATATCAATGGACTTTTATTGATTATAGGATGTGGTTAGGTTACTAGTTCAAAAAGGATCTATTAAAAGGATTATTATTAAGATTTATACAACCTTATATTCTTTTTAGTAGTGATTTTGAGGTTGATTTTTTATTGATAGTAACTTGTATATATCTTAAGTCACCTTTGTTAGACATTGGTGATTCTTAACATTTTAGTTTACTTCTTTTATTTGGTGCTTAAAGCACAAAGTATGTAAATCTTATAAGAAGAAAGATTAGAAAAGGGTTTTAAGTATAGAAAGGGTAGTTTGGCCATCCATGTGGATGGATAGAGGTGGATGATAGAAATCTCTATTCTAATTGGCCAAAAATCATGCCCAATGGGCTTCAAGGAGGCTGCCCGAGGGTTTATTAGGAGTTAGGGTTTTTTTTTTGGAGAGAGTCGAATATCAAAGGCTAGGATCATAAGGTTTAGGTTTTTAGATCTGGTTTAGGTGCAAATTTTGTGTGATTTGCCCTTTTTATAAAGAAGTTATAGGCGCTCAAAATTAAGGTGTCAATTTTGGCTCTATTGTCACTCTTTTGGATATAACTCGAGTATACAGAGAGCAATCAAGGATCGGCAACTAGGAATGGAGAGAGCACTTTCTTGGCTACATTTTTTATGTGTGGCTTGATAAAATCCAAGCTAATATAAAGAAGATATTGGGAGTTGAAGTCAGTGCTTACAAACTTAAGGGCAGTAAGTGACCCGCTTACATAATGGTTACATTTTGAGCTATATCTTAGGCAATTTGATAGATTTTTGGCTCAAAATTTTTTGTATTGTATATGTTTATGTCACAAAACTATGTGCAAAATTTTTGTGGCATTAGAATTTTGGATTTGTGAGATATAAGAAAAATAGTGCTTAGTTGTCTCTGAGCTAGGGTTTTAAGCACCTGCTAGGGATTTTGAAATATCGGATGATTGGAAACAAATTTATGGTCGATTCTTTTTTTTTAATGAAACTTAAGAGAATTGTCTATACTTTAAACTAAATTTTATAAAAATTGAATAGTTGGATTAAGAGTAATTAGGCTCTAAAGATCAAGAAGAAATAATTCTTTGTAGGTGAACAAAGTTTTGAAGGATTTTTATAGAAATTTGAACTTTTTTTGTACAAACCTACTTGAATACAAGAAGTTTATATACATAACTTTTCTTTTATGAGATTTTTGTATTATTTGTACTTTTTATTAAAGATAAATCACTTGTTGAATTTTTGCCATCAAATTTCAAGTAAACTCTCTACACCCTGGTACCCAGTGTATTCCTAGATAGAAGGCCACGTCATACGATACTATTTTCTTCATAAATACCAATAATCTTTTCATCATCTTGTAATATTTTTAACCCATGCAATTCTTTTTCAATAACACATAATCTTTTTCTCTCATTTCTTTTTAAATTTTCAATCTTCTTATACATAACACTTCCATTCTTAAGAATGCCAATAAACTCTGTATCAAAGGTATATATATCTTACAAGAGTACCTTCTCTTCTGTACCTCCATAATCCCATATTATTGTGATACCCTTCAAAAATCCATAAATTCTTCAACAACTCTTTGTAATGGTTTTTCTCTTAATCTCTCCTGATTGCGTTCATGATTTGGAAGAACAGTCAAAAATTGTACTACCCTTCTTTCATCTTCACTACAAATCCGTGCATAAGCTGATCGATCATCAAGTATTTTTGTTTCTATTCAAATTATAATAATATACGGTCGTCTCAATATAAGAGGATAAGTTGTTGCATCTTGAACAAAGAAATTTTATTCTATTGCCACATCACCAATCCAAATCTTTACATCTAAGCAAGCACCATACAACTCACCTTGTGTATTATTAGATGCTAATATTATCCATCCATGCTCCATATCAATTGGCTATTTTTGTTTCATATAAAGATCTTTAGACATAAGATTTATTTTTGAACCATGGTCAATCAAAGCAACAACTAGCTCATCCATATCTCCAATCTTTACTAATGCCTTTGTAGTTGCTCTAGCCCAATGCTTTCGAGTATAATGACTCAAAATTTCTTTTTTCTTATCACTTGGATCATCAAAACATGTTTTTTGATTATAACTCCTTCCTCCACTTGTTTGTTTGCAACAATTGCTAATTTCATCTTCTTCATCCTCACATATATGTATATCAACAACATGATTTTATCCAGCTTCACCCATTAATTGCCTCTTTTGCTTAATATTGTCAATAATGACATCATAGAATTCTTTCTTTACAATATCTAATATTTCCTTCAATGTAAATTCAACTTTAGCATTGAGGACACGTTCTTCAAGCACCTCCTTTAAATCTGTTGCTACTTCAATATCAGAGAGAAGTTTGTAAGCTGTTGATTTATCTTTTTTTTTTAAGTCTTTTGATTTTTTCTTTGAAGATATTGAAGCATCTTTTATTGGTAATTCTTGTGAAGCCATCTCAGGAGCCTTATCTCCCCGAGTCTGTTTTTTGAAAGAGTTCCTTTTTCTTGTGTCATTAGAATCTTGTCTTCTCTTTTCTTCTATCAAGGCTTCATGTTGATTCTTAGCAATATAGGCATGTACTAATAAGGCTTCCACATGATCCTCCTAACCCGTAGTTCCACAAATTATTGCAGTAGTCCTCAATAAAGCTTCTCGTGACATCTCTTTCTTATGCATTGTGGAAATAGGAGAAGACCAAACCCAATTGATTCAATATTTTTAAAAAATTCTTGCTTGCCATTGTCATCTAGCCTAGTACCATAACTTGTAATTTCCATTACTGCAATTCCATTTGCTGCCAAATGATCCTTAAGTAATGCTTTCATACTTCTCTTACCAAAATTAATTTAGAGAATATCACTAATATTCTTTAATAACACCTTTCCATCTTTCCAAAAAACAATGTCTTGTTGGATCATTTCATTCAATTCACTACAATCCGTTCAAGAATGGAAATCATCATCATATCAGATGCATCTCTGTACATATCCTTACTTAAAAATAGATTTTGGATTCATATAGAAGTCTTCTCATCAAGCCTTGCAAGTTTAATTTAGAGATCCTGCATCTCGCGTATAAGTTCTTCAATCTCCATATCTTCTTTCTTTGATGTAGTTGTTGAAGGTTGAACAATAGGTATCGTTAATCGTGAAGTGGGCACTTGAGCTTTTGGTACCTGCACCATTCTTTGGATACCACCAATGTCCTTCTTCATTTCTTTTTTTGATAGCAATTCCACTGCATCTTTGACTTCCTTCTATTTTATTATCAATCCTTTATTCTCTTCTTTACTTTCAAGAAGAATTTCCGACCTTTTCTGCAATTCTCCATCTGTTGCTCAAAGAAATAAATCAATCTTATTTGATTCCAAAGTTATCTATTCTATTTTTAGTAATCAAGAATATTATCTCTCAAACTCTCTTAATAATTCAATAGCTTGCAATTTCTTGTTAGGATGCTCAATCCATTCTAAAAATGATTTCTTAGTGACTCAATCAAAGTTTTCTAAGAAATATTCATCTTTCATCGCATGAAAGAATCTCTCCTAAGAGCTTCCAAATTGCTCTATAACCAATTTCACATGTTCTCTTATCTCCGGTGTCGTGTTGCAGCACGTTTATATAGTGAAAGGTATAGATAAGAACAATTTATATTTAATACTTGATTATCTTAGTTCAATAGGAACTTAAGATACTTAAAAAAAGGGTTATGGAAGCCTCTTAGATTATTTTCTTATTTTAATAGCTAACAGATAAAAGTTAGTTGTTAAAGTTTTCTTCTAGGCTATAGAAACTCTTTTACTGATTTTGAAAAGCCATAAGCTAATTAGAATAGGATAGAAAAGGAAAATAGTTATTATGGTTGGTATTAAGATTAAGTTGAAAATAGGATTTAACTTAAAAATCCTTAAATTTAGTTGAATTGATACCCAAGGAAAGACCGGATATGAGACTGGGTCAAAATCGGACCTCTAGGGACAAAAACAATTGCCGAAGGCAAGGAAGGGAGACATTCGAAGATCGGCGATTAGGGTTGAATAGCTAGCTTGAAAGGGGTTCCAGGGGCATTTAGCTTGCAACCATAGGATTTTGGAGGACTTAGCAATTGCTATTCAAAGTCAGGGTTTGTATTGGTGATTTGGGTTTTTATATAAGACAATGATGGCTTGCATTGTTGAGTGATTCGTAAAATTTGTGAAGCATCTATGGTTCAAAATTTAATATTCTTTGGATTGTTGGGTGTGCTAAGTGTATACGAAGTTTTGTATTAATCTAGCAATGCAATCAGGAGATATTTGAGTTTTGATACAAAGGGTTGTCGGAAGTTGGCAGTTTAGGGTTGGATAGGGTTTCTATGATAACTAAAGATCCATTGATTGGATCAACATAATTTTTGGTATGCTAATAGAAGACTTGTAGATTGAGCTACACACCAAGTTTGAGCTGAAGTTAACGGTGAAAGAAGGAGAAATCACCATTGGAATTTCTGCATCAATCTTCAAGTTAGCAGCCGAGCATCATTAGTGTGCTTTTTTTGGGCGTTTTCTTGCAATCTGTAAGTTGGATTGTACTAAGTTTTTATGAGCATGTAAAAGGCTTATACCAGCATGTGTGTGCAAAATTTCACACTAAGTGGACGGTTCGATTAAAAATTATAGCTTGTTGAAGCTCACTAATTAGGATTAGGACTTATAAATAAAAATAAAAATTACTTAATTATAAAGGAAATAAGGTAATTGGGATATATGTAAGATTGATTTTACTAAGAGGAGTGTTTTTAAACACTTTTGAACTGAAGTTCGAATTATATTTCTTATATATGGGTGAAATCTATTAAGATTTGTTGAGTATTTGTAAACAGTACTTTACCTTCTACAGCCAAGTGCCCGATGCATTCTCAACCGAGACAACACGTAATACGACACCGATATTGTAGCAAGTTCAAATAATAAAATCATGTCTCTTTTGAAGACTTGATTCAATTCCATTTTCCGCATATATCACCTCAAATACTTAGATATGTCATTTCCATCAAATTGGTCAACCTTGTTAACTACTGCCTGTAATGCTTTGATTGCCAAAGCCTCTTTGCGATCCTTGTCATGTTGCTATTGTATAATTCATGTAAAAGCTTGAAACATATTTGTAATGTTCGAATCTAGATACATACCTTGTCCACCAGAAGAAGCTCCACTTGAAGCTCCACTTGAAGATCCACTTAATGCACCGTCCAAAGCTCCATCAATAATTCCAAAATCCACCTTCTTGTTTTTTTGTGCCATTAATTCCAAATAACCAAAATAAACTCTAACCTTCCACCTCAAACTTTCACAATGGATTCACCACTTATATCGTATAACATGTTGTTTGGTTTGAAAATGCACCAAGCACTTGGCTGTGGAATATAAGGTTGTATTTATAAAAAATACAAGAAACCCTAATAGATTTCACTCCATATAAGAAGAAAAAAATCCAAATTTTAATACAAAAGTGTTTAAATCTAGTATAAAGTGTTTAAATCTGGTATAAAGTGCTCAAAAATACTCTTATTAGTAATCTCAACCACACATAATTCTAATTGCTCTGTTACCTTCACAATAAAGCAACTTAGATTTTCTTCCCAAGTCTTAATCCTAGCCCGTGAGCTTCAAAAAGCTATAATTCCTAATTTGACCATCCACTTGATACAAAAATTTTCATACAAATACCACTATAAGTTATCTATATGCTCAAAAAATTTTAGTCCAATCCAACTTATAAATTATAAAATAATGCTAAAATTCCGCACTAGTGTCTCTCGGCCTCTTACTCAAAGTTTGATGCAGATATGCCAGCAACAACTTCTCTTTCAACTATTAACTCCAATTCAAAATTGGCATATAGCTTGGTCTTTGCGTTTTTTAATATTGTGCCAATTTTCACCTTATTTTGACTGATAGATCTCTAGATATTGTTAAATCCCTAAACAACTTCAAACTACCAACTTCCGGTACCTTATCATACTAATGAGTAAATATCTCTCAGTTGCATTGTTAGATTGTTACAAGATTTCTTGTACTCTTAGCTCACCTAATCAACTAAATATTATCCAATTTGCAACTATAGATGTTACACCAATTGCACAAAGCAATGAAAAGTGCTAGCCCTAACTTTCTTATATAAAATCCAAATCATCAATACAAACCCTGACTTTGAATAACCATTCTTTTGTCCTCACAAATCCTATCAAAGCAAACTTTTTGCTTCTAGAACCAGCTCAAAATCTCCTTTGAAACTCTACTTGCCGATCTTTGAATGTCCTGAACTCTTGCCTTCGGTGGTCATTTTTGTAGCTAGAGGTATGTTTTAGACCTTGTTTCATACGGATCGTCCCCCGGGTATTAATCCAACTTATTTTAAGGATATTTAAACTAAATCCTATCCTCAACTCAACCTTGATCTCTATCATATTAAATTTTTATCTCCTTTATCCTATCTTTATTGACTTGTGACTTTTTTAAAAGCCATGAACCGGTTTCTACAACCTAGAAGAAAATTTTAATAACTAACTTTTATCTATTAGCTATTAAAACAAGAATTAATCTAAGAGGCTTTCATAAACCTTTTTTTAAGTATCTTAAGTTTCTAATGAACTAAGATAACTAAGTATTAAGTAGGATTTATCCTTATTTATGCTTTTCACTATATAAACGTATTACAATATGACATCGCCATGAATTTTCAACCTTATATTCTTCATGGTCTTTAATTCTTCACTAAATAGCAAATGGTCCCAACCTTCAATGATCCAACTTATTGTATGGCCACTTAGTCTTGATATTCTGTCAAAGAAGCCATATCTTATCTCCAATATGAAAAGTAGGTAGTTGATTTTTAAATTTATTTGCAGATGCATTGTAAGTATCTTGAGATGCTTGTAATTGAAGCTTCAAGGTTGTCTGGAATTGCGATAGTTGCTTTGCAAATCCTTCAGCTGCTCGATTATTATTCTTTGGCATACTCCACAAATCAAGCTTCACATGATATCCATAATTAGAAAAAAATGGTGTTTGCTAAGTTGAAGCATGAACAGTATTATTGTATACAAACTCTATTAATAATAGATATGAGATCCAATCGTCTTATTGATAGCTAATGCAGCATTGTAAATATTTCTTCAACACTTGATTAACTTGTTCTGTTTGGCCATCAATTTGAAGATGGAAAGCCGAAAAAAGTTTAATATCCACCTTTAATATTTCAAAAGACACTTTCAAAACTTAGATATGAATTAAGATCCTTGATCAAATATAATATCATTTAATAGGCCATGATATCGATATATATATTATCAAGAAAGAGTCTTATTATTTTTTTATTAGACGCAATCTTTTTGTAAAGGGTGAAATGAGCCATCTTTATGAATTAATCAACTACTATAAAGATGCTGTCTAATGAATTGGATGGCAATAGATCTATAATAAAATCCATTGAGACAAAAGACCATGACCATCTTAGAATAAGCAAATATTGTAAAAGTCTATAAGGTGATGTTGAGGATTTTTGGATCTTGAACAAATGTCACAAGAGAGCACAAAGTCTTTCATTATCTTACACATCTGAGGCCACCAATAATCTCGAGAAATATGTTTTAAGGTCTTATTGAATCCAAAATAACCAGTGGTAAGAAAGTCATGGCAAGATTGAAGAATGCGCAGTTGTATTCATCCTTCCGGGATATATAAACGTTCTTCAAAGTATAGAAGATCTTCTTCAAATTTGAACTTATCAATATTTTTTTTCAAATGATGCTTGACATCAAGGGCCAAAGCATCATTAGTAGTTGCAGCATGAACTTCACTAAGAAAACTAGAATTAATAGGCGCCAATGTAATAGTAGCACAAAGATGGAATTGCTCCAATTTCAACAAAGTTTTATTTTGTTGATCAAACATTTCTTTTCCTATCCTTAGTACAAGATATGATCTCCTCAATAGAGCATCAGACAATCCTTGTTGCTTTTCAAGGCAATAAGTGATGACAAAGTTAAATCAGGATAGTAACATATTCTATCAAGCTTAGCGGCGATTAAGAACCCAAGCTGATATAAAGTATTTGAAATTCTTGTGATTTGTATAAATAATCACAAGATGCATTGCTTCTTCAAGAAAATGATGCCATTTTTTAAAAGAATCCACTATAGCAAGAAGCTCTTTATCGTGGATTTCATAATTAATTTTGATAGCAAAGAATTTTTGAGAATAAAATACAATAGGATGGAGTTTGTTGTCTATACTCATTAGTAAAAGTATAACCAGTAGTGCAAAATCTGAAGCATCAGTCTCCAAGTAGAATGCCTTTGTAAAGTCTAGATGTACCAATATTGACATTGTAGTAAATACAGTCTTGAGGTCTTGGAATGCCTTCTCTGCTTGAGGCTTATATTCTAACTTGTCCTTGTATATCAATCGAATAAGAGGGGCAAGAACTTGAGAGTAATTTTTGATAAAGATCTGATAGAAGTTAACAAATCTAAAAAAATATTGTACATCTCTCATAGTCTTTGGAATGGCTCATTGCATAACCACTTCTACCTTCTTGGAATCTATCATCAAATCCTCAATAGATATGATATATCCCAAAAATTCCATCTTAGGTTGGTGAAATACACATTTCTCTGGTTTGGCATACAAACCTACATTTTGCAATTTTTATAATATCAACTTGACATGCCCCTCGTGTTCCTCCAAATTTTTTAAGTAGATTAAAATATCATGAAGATAGATCACCACAAACTTGTTTAAATACTCTTGAAAGATGTCATTCATTAAATGTTGAAAGTTATCAAATGTATTTATTAATCCAAAAGGCATAATATTATATTCAAAATGTCCGTACCTTGTCCAAAATGTGGTCTTCTATTCATCTCCCTTCTTGATTTATACTAAGTTGTATGTTCCACAAAGATCTATTTTAGTATAGATCTTGGCTTGGCCAAGTTGTTCTAAAAGTCCTGAGATTAATGGTAGTGGATAACAATTTTTTATCATTATTTTATTCAATCCTCGATAATCAATGCACATACACAAGGAACCATCTTTCTTCTTCACAAAAAGTATAGGTGTACCTGTTGGAGACTTTGAATGCCTAATAAAGTTCTTTGTAAGATTTTCATCAATATAATCTTTTAATACCGAAAGCTCGTTTTGAAAAAGATTATAGATTGGGCCAAAAAGTGATTGTATTCTTTCTTGAAGATCTATAGCACAATTCTATAGTTGGTGCTCCGGCAATATATCAGCATTCTTCTTCTAAAAAATATCTTAAAATTTGTTATATTGCTCTAGAATACTTGCTGATGAAGTCATATCTTCTTTAATTGGAGTCACATAAATAACAAACAGTATACCTTCTTCAATCAATCTAATGAAAGTCCTTGCTCCAACAAATAAAGGTTTATTACAAATTTTTATAGGAATTTCTATCAAAAATATTATTCTTCATGACTTCCAATCTATAAATGGGTTATGCTTTTTTAACCAAGATAGCCCGAGAATAACAAAATTTGAAAGAGTCTTAATAATATTGAATACAATCTGACTTCTATGATCTTAGAACGATATTTCTATAAGTATGATTTTATGGGTGATACTATCAGAGGATAAGGATTATTGATCTATTATCTCTATATGAATAGGTTTGGATTTTTGTACTAAAAAAATTTTGTGAAGCTTAATAAATGTCTCATCTACAAAACAAGCAGACGCCTCCAAATTTATCAAAGCAGTTATCTGAAGCTTCTGAGGACCAAAATATAACGGGATTGTAAAACAATGAACAGATTGAGCAAAAAAGAAGAACCTGAATAATTTTGTAATATTGGATTGTCTAGTTGCATGGTCTCTACTGTGGCTGAACATTATCATTTTTTTGAACAATTGCATTCTTGATTTTAGTAATATATCAATTTTGTTTCTTTAAGCAATTGCCAATCTTGTGGCCTTCCTTGCCACAATATAGGCATAGACCTTCTTCCATCTGACGTTTCTTTTCTTGTAGACTAAGAGGTTTAAATTATATTGCATCAAGTTACATATCTTCTATTTTTGAGTGTGAATTCAAAATACTTGTTGATATTGTAGGGGTATATTAGATTGTGTGTTGTCTTATTGAAGCCCATGAACATTAATCTTGTCAACATTGAAATAATTGATTATCATATTTTACGGCTGGCTAATGGCTTCATTGAATGATTGTGGATCAGGAAGCGACAATAACAAATCCTTCACATCATCTCTTAATCTCCAATAAAATTGGCTCATTATGACTTCTTTGTCCCAATTGATGTTGCATACTAATTATCTAAAATTATATGCATAGACTAATATAGAGCACGCTGTCGGGGTAGAGAGAATTTGCCTTAAGAAAGCGATGGGCTTCTAGCTGTCACTAATTTCTCAATCAAGCTTCAAAAATGAGGAAAACTCAAAATTTATATATATATATATATTTTTCCTTTTTGAGAAATTACATCAAAAACATAAGCCTCAAGTAACTAACAACATCCAAAGTATGATAAAATCCTCTAAAACCTTATATATCTTTATGTGGAAATTTTCCTGAACTTCAACATCTCATATCTCCTGATCCGATCATCCAAACATGGTAAAATTTTACATGAAGTATTGATGTATTCTTATCAACCTCTACAACAATTTTCAACTGCAAATTCATTGCGGATCTTGAGATATCTTGAAAACCCTAACAGCCGCTTCAAACCCTTGTCTTTATACACCCGCATACAAATTTCTTCATATCTCACAAACTATAAGCTCAAATTCCATGAAATTTGTATGTATAGCTTCTTATCACAAAATGTCACATTCTCCAAGAAGTTTGATCCAAAATTTCGTCTGAAAACTCAAGTTATGGCTCAAAGCATAACTATTAACAACACGGTGTGCTTACTGCCTTGGAATTGGATGCGCTGTCTTCAACTCTTCATATCTCCTTCGTCTAAACTCAAAACTTAAGAATTCCTTCGTAATAGACGTAGATCTTGAAATCACCTTTCCAACCGCACCGTCCGATCTCCAAAAGCCTCCGTACAACTCCGCGAAATCCCAAAAGAGTGACAGTATGTATGAAATCCACTCTTTAACTTTGAACAAGTATAACTTCTTCACCCTAACTCCAAATCGCCTAAAATTTCCTCTCAAACTATACCCAAAACCCTAAACTTTACAACCCTACCTCTGAAATTGCAAATCCCCTTTTGAAGTCGCCGAAAACCCCCTGTTAAGGTCGCGGGCAGCCTCCTCAAAGCCCATTGGGCATGGTATTCGACCAATAGGGATGAAGTTCCCTATTCCTTGCCTTCATCCGACCATGGCTTGATTTCATCCCTCCCAATTAGCCTCTTACTAGCTTAAATTTTCATCTTTAAGTCCCCACCTTCTCTCAAGGCTTCATACTAAACATTTAGATCTTATAATTTTTAAATACCATAACTAAAATAAGTAAAATAAAATAAAATAAAGTTTCTTCTATCAACCATTTTTAATTTAACTTACTAACCATTCTAACACACATCTAGATTCATAAACATATAATATATTTTAACTAATTTTTACATACTGTAAGTAATTACAGTACGACAACGCCTTTTGGCGTAATCCTCAGATCTTAGTTGTTGCCTATTGAGCCTTATCATGTTCTCCAAATGCTTCCACAAATACTTCTAGAAAACTTCAAAGTTGCTCAAAATTAGTGAATTTTTTTCAAACAAGGGAGAAATCATAATAATGCTTATCCTGTAAGCAAGGTGCCAACCAATCCAATCTATGATTCTTCTGTTGAATAAGTATTAAGTTGTAGAACTGTTATCAATAAAATTTGATTGACAAATCCTCGGAACTTTGAATGCATACGATCATATTTCTCCAAAATATTAACTCGAGGTTCCTTACATTGTCAAACAGGTGGATTTTTTTGGCATAGCATAGGTAGTACTACATCCTCAAGTACAGAAGTTGAGAGTAAATGTAATCTAAATTGTGATACTCTAGTTGTTGCATCCTTACGAACTTTTGCAACAACTTCTTTAATCTCCGCAGTCCTAGCAGATAAAGTAGTAAGAGTACTTATAATAATATCTAACTTGGACTCAGAAGATTCAGTCATACTAATATCTTGATTTCCAACCATTCTAAAAGAAAGAAGAAATGAATTTGTAAGAAGGCAATATCAGTTTAGAAGAGGATAATCCACAACCTCTAAAATGTTTTAAGACCTTCAAGGAGAAGGGTGATCGGGTCTCTCACAATAAAAGATAAAGCTCCAATATTGCAATGGAAAAAATATCAGTTTAGAAGAAGATAATCCACAACCTCTAAAGTATTGGTAATCCTTTAAGTGGAAGGGTAATCCACTCTCTAATAAGAAGGATCCAACTTTGATATTGAAAATGAGGTCAGTCTCAACAAACTGTCAAGGACACTTGAATACCTAATAAGAGACTTGAAATTAAGACAAGATTTTTAAAAAAAACCAACAAGAACTTGAATTAAACAAATGAGTACACAAATAACACCAAGAAAGGTGAGTTAAAACTCTAAGAGATGCGTTGTCAAGACTGAAGAACTCTTTAGCCTCGATTCTTATATATACTCTTATCTAGGATGCTTCTTCAGTGGCTTCTATCAAACTAAGAAGCTTCTCGAGTAGCTTCTACCAACTGGAAAGCTTCTTGAGCTCCTTCTACTAACTAAGAAGCTTCTTGAGCTCCTTCCACTAATTGAGAAGCTTCTTGAGCTCCTTCCACTAACTGGGAAGCTTCTTGAGCTCCTTCCACTAACTGGGAAGCTTCTCAATCGACTTTCACCAATTAGAAAGCTTCTAAAATATTCTAAAAGGTTTTGTGAACCTCTAAAGTATATGTTGCTAACAACAACAATGTAAACATACTTTTATAAAAATTACCTACTTCATTCTTATATTGTGAATAAATCTATATGCAGATCTTTTTTTTTTTTTTTTTTTTTTTTTTTTCTTTCCGCATAGTATGAAAAAGATTATTCTATAAATTTAAAAGCTTCATTGATCTTAAACTATAGACATACTAAAGATTTTAAATATACCACTAGAATTAAAAATATTAATAATAAAAAATAGATTAATTTAAAATTTAAAAAAATAAAATAAAATAAAATAAATAAATAAATACTTAGATTTAAAAATTAAAAAACTTATAGAACATTCTAAATCTACAATCAAATTCATTGATTTCAAAAATAAGGAGGTAAGTCAAATAATAACTCACAAAGACCTTGCCATTTGTTAAATTAATTCAAAAATCAAAATAATCATTTTTTTTACTTACAAATCTATATACTTATAAAAAAATTTAAATACATATATAAATTTAATAATCCTAAAATGAAGATAGTAGTCTATTCAAAACTTATAAAAAATCCAACATCTTCAAATTCTAAGTTCTAAAGTCAGGATCAAAGTGGTTGTATCTTTGAAATTGAAAACTTATAGAGCAAATTAATTACACTATTAGAATTCTAAATCCTAAAAGTCAAGGGAGGTGGAAAAAAATAAACAAAGTAAAAATTAAAAATTAAAGATATAAAAAAATTAAAAATATTCATAAATCCTAAATTTTAAATTATTCCATGAATTTCTTTAACTTTCTATTTTTAAAAAAATTTAATACAAAAATTTTATGATCAAATTCTCTAATCTACTTTGAAGTTCTTTTAAAGCCTCATATTTTTATGTGTATAGGTTCTTCAAATAAATCAAGCTTCTAAATTCTTTAAATAATTTTTTTAATTTTTATACTTCAAAAAATTTAATTTGTCTAATGTAATCTAAATTTTTTTTATCTATTTAGAACTTTCTCCAAATCTTCATATTTTTACATGAATAACTTCTTTAAATAAGTTAAAGAGTTAAACTTTTCCAACAATTGCTTCTATTTTCTATACTTTATAAAATTTAATTTATTTAGTATAAATAGTTTTTTAATCAACTAAGAAAACATGTCAAGGTTCTAAACCTTTTTGAAATTTTTTTTTATTTTTTTTATTTTAAAAAATCAAATTCTTGTAATATAATTAGTTTTTCTATTCTATTTAGAAATTCTTCTAATGTCTCATATTTGCACATATGTAGCCTCTTTATAAATATTAAGCTTCTTATTTTTTTCTAAACTTCTTCAACTTTTTACTCAAGTAAAACCACAATCTTTCTAATGCAACTAAATTCTCTAATGCAACTAAATTCTCTAATGCAGCTAAATTCTCTAATCCAACTAGAAATCTTCTAAAGCCTCATATTTTGATATATTTCACTTATAATAATGTCTTAATTTTCTATACGCTTTTGGCAACTTCTTTAATTTTCTACACTCTAAAAAATTATATTCTTCTAATCCACTTAAAAACTCTTCCAAATCTTCACATTTACAAATAAATATCTTCTTTAAACATTTCAACTTTTCAAACAATTCTGATAGTTTTTTCAATTTTCTACACTTTGAGAAATTTAATTCTTTTAATGAAACAAAATTCTCCAATCCACTTAGAAATTCTTCTAAAGTTTCACATTTCTACATATTTAGTTTCTTCAAACATATTAATTATCCACACTCTTCTTGCAACTTCTTCAATTTCTTACACTTTAAAAAATTTAATTCTTCTAATGAAATCAAATTCATCAATCTACTTGTGAAAACTTCTAAAGGATCACACTCTTATATAATTAGCTTCTTCAAACACGTCAGCCTTTCAAATGTATTTAGCAACTCTTTAACTTATTACACTTTTAAAATTATAATTATTCCAATGAAATCAAATTTTCTAATCTATTTGGAAATTCTTCCAAAGCCTTATATTCATGCATATCTAGCTTCTCTTTAGATGTTAAATTTCCAATCCCATTAGATATCATCTTTAATCTAATATACTTGATTATTTTAATTCCTTCAAAGCGATTAGATTTGCCTATCTTTTAAAAAGTTTTTTTTAATAATAGAAAATTTATAAGATAAAAGGTAACCAAAAATATCATGTCATATAAGTTGGTTGCCAATTGTTTCAAGTTTCTACAGTTTATTAGATATAAATTTGTTAATGGTAATAATTTATATATATTATTTAGAAAAGATTCAAGAGAGCTGCAATTGTCAAGGTAAATTACATACATTTGGTTAAGAACTTCATATTTGATAATATTCTAAAATCTATCAATAGTATCTTCTTAAATTTTAATTATATGATCTTTATTTAAAAAATACATGATTAAACATCAACGTTTAGAATTTTGTTTGATAAGAGATGAAATAAAGTTGAAATCTTCACAAAAATAAAAAAATCAGTAAGTAAAGATGTATATATTTTATAGTATTTATTTTTAATTTTTTTTAATATTCCAATTTTTATTATAATTTTATAAAAGATAGACTATAGATAAATTTGATATCTTTTTCATACAAATATAAATTTGGTATTAAAAAATATATATATATATTTTTTTCTTTTTTTTTCCATCAAGTTGAAGATCATAAAAGCTAAATTTTAACATCTTTTAAATTTTTTCATTTCCACTTCCATCATATTTTGCTTACAAGAATCTATCCAAAGTTTGCTTCTATATTTTTAATCATTGGTTTCCATATAAGTAAGTGTCCGTGACTTCTAAACTTAATAAAAAACCACCACATACTTTAATAATCTTCTTAGCTATGTCTTTCAAATATAATAAACAAGCTTCATTGGTTACAAAGACATGTATGGAAAACAATTCTATAGATTTAGCTCCATCAAAGATGTTCATATCTACTTTTTTACTTATTGGTATATATTGTTTTAAAGACCTCCAATTGCAACTAGTTGCAATCGATTTACTACCATCATCTTTAAACTTATTAATATCCAATAATTCACTCAATTAACTTTTATTTCTCACATTATCTAAGACAATAAGAACCTTTTTTGTTTTTTTAACATGTTCCAAAATATCTTGTCTTTCTTACAAAGAATATACTTGAGGTTGTTCATGCAAATCTTCCAACTTATTTTTTAATATAAGTCTACATTTTCCATCCTTCAAATCATCTACTCAGCATATTATTTTAAACTTGTGGAAGATATGGCTATTTAGAGCCTTGGCTAATGTTGACTTATCAATTCCAACTATTCCAATGATCTCCAAACAACCAACATTTTATAACATGACTTCTAATTTAATTACTTTTGTTTATATCAATCAATTTCAAATATCTATTAGTTTTTATATTGACTTGTAATAATTTATAAGCTTATAAATTTAAATATCACAATAATTTACATAAATTATAGTATCTTCATATCTATCAAGATTCAAATCATACATTATAATATATTATGATATCTACTACAATTATAATATAATTTCAAAAAAAAATGTATCTGATCAATAATTTGATTTAATGAACCAAAGTTTTTTTGATCAACTATCAATGGAGTAGTAAAATCAAATTTTCTAGTTTGAAATAAGAACTACACTATTATATATCCATATATAATTTTTTTTTTGAGGCTTATCCACTATTACTTTGGATCCAAAATAATTTTAATCCATAATATATATTTTTTATATTTAAGGTTTCTACCTCTAAAAGAACCTTAAAATGTTAGCTTCTTAAATTGTTTCAATCTTATATAAATTTCAAGAAATGTAGGCGTTTGTAATAGATTCAAAGACTAGCAATTGTCTACTAACAATTTTAATTCTTATGAACAAGTATTTGACAAATCAAGTTTTTTGTCTTTTTCTATATATACTTAATAAGTACAAAAAAGATATTTATCATCAAAAGATTTTATCTCTAAAATAATCTCACTACATAATATGCCAAAATCAAATATATCAGCTTTCAAATCATCTACTTTTAATAAAGATTTTCTAATTATATTCTTTTTTATAATCTCAAGTACCATATATCTAATAGTATCTAAATTTTTTTATCTTGCATATATTTGTAGAATGTTCTTCACTTCAATCTTTAAAATCAAACAACTTCATATATATATATATATATATATGTATATGCCATACTAACCACTTTTAGAATATCTATTAGATTTATAATAATATTATTTGATTTTAGGTCATGATGTGCTACCTTCATGTCATGCATGTAATACATTTTACTTGCAATTTATAGCATAATATTCATTGCAATTCCTTTTAGAAGTGAACCTCTCTCTTCCAATATTTTAAATAAGATCATCTTTCTTTGTTCCATAACAAATTTTAAATTTTTTTTTTTTTCAAAAAAACCACAATAAAAAATTTAATAATATTTAAATGATTTAATCTATCCAAAATACTAGCTTCTTTTAAAATATCTTTTTTGAATTTCTTATATTTATTAGAAATAAGAATAATCTTTGTTGCACTCTCCAAATCTAGCCATTTTGTTGAATACACCACTACTGCTCCATATCCATCTAATAGAATAGGTGGTCTTCCATATTCAGGATGAAGATGCTCATTAGGAGAAATAATAATATCTAATCTATCCCCTTCACTGTTTTGAATATACCTTATCTATTCCATAAGATAATATGCAAGTTCAACATCTTCACTTATACATAGTTGGTGCAATATAATACCATTAAGCCTTTCATACAATGATAATAAAACTTGGTCAACTTCATCAATGCATGTTGGAAAAATATGGTACATCTTTTTAAACTCAATGATTTCTTTATTTCGATTAAAATAATGACATTGACAGATGTCATAAATGGTATCAAAACAATAATCTAAATCTATAAGAAGTTTTTTAAAAGCTTCTTTATTATTGATTTGCATTATTACAATCTCAAATCAATCTTCCTTATTACATTCTTCAATCAAGGATCTTACTTTACTTATAATTTGAAACAAATCTTTTTTTGCTCCATCAAAGACAATTATATAAGAACCACCAATATTGCTTTAAATTGTTTTAAGATTCCTTGAATTTTTTACCAAATTTTTATGTTATCTTTTATTTAACACCTCTTATTTCAATGATGATGTAGCCTTTGTTATAGTCTCTATTGATGACTACAAAAAATCCATTTTATAATGCTATAGCAACCTTTATTTCTTGAAGTAAAGATTGTATCTATTTAAAATTTTAAAATAAATAAGAATGCACAATAATTCTTATAATATCCACAAAATTTTATCGAGTCACCACCTAGCTTTAATCTTATACTATATTAATTTTTAGATATAATCTAAGAAAAATCTATCAAATATATTATTAGAATATACTATTAAAATAATAATATTATATTTAAATTAGTAGTAGCATACCAATAATCCATATCTTTACTAAAACACTTGCAATATAATAAAAGCTTACAAGTATGAAAAATCCAATGACTTTCAAACAACAATGTAATATATTGTATCTAATTATTGTCAACATAAAAGTCAAAATATATAATCACAAGGCAAATAAAAGAAAAATCATCTTAAGAAATTTAAAGAACTATTTTAATAAAAATTTCATAAGCAATTTCAATATCTACAAAAGAACACTTAGTTGGAGCTTTCAAAAAATATTTGTTTATCTTAGCTATCTGGAATAGTTTAAGTTAATGAAATTATACACCTATTGTTTACAAAATCAAACATCATTAAATATCAAAATTAAACAACCATCAATTTATTAAACTACAAGATAAAACTTCCATACAAATTTAGAGGCATAATATTAATCTTATTCTAAATTACTTAATAGTCTTAATTGATATTTATAATTTTTTTATATATAATATAAAATAAATAATATCACATTAAACTAATGATTTAAAAACCTAACACAACAATACAAGGAATATGGTTTAATACAAATTAAAAAGACCACCACCATTATTATATTTTTTTATAACGTCCATCTAAAATAATAAATTCTTACTTAAATAATTCACAAATCTTTTATAATTTAGTAGCTTTATTTACATATAACAAAGCTCAAAAAACTATGAAGGTAAAAAAAAATATCTTAAGACATATTATCTAATTCATTCACATTAATTAAAAAAATATAATATACATCAATATATTATAACAATCAAAGCACTTTGACCTTAAACATACAACTTTATAAATTTTTTATTCCAAATATAGACTTGATTCTCTACCATTAAATCTCCAATATCAATTTGAGCAATTAAATATTATATAATATTCAAATGATAAAGATATCTTGCTTATCATTAGAAAACTAAGCTTTGTAATGGAAGTATTAAAAGTACACATTGTACAAAAAAATAATAAAAAACATAAATACAATCCAAATTAAAGAATAAGAAAGAAAAAATATATAATAAAAAATAAAAATAAAAAAATAAAAAAATCAATGACATATTATATTATCTAAATCTAATCTTTACAAAAAAAATTAATATTCTTCAAAAGTTTTCAAATCTAAAAACTAAAATAATCATGCCCTAATATTAATGCCATAACAAAATGTTTATATTCAAGTGTATGAATGTACTTCAATATAAAAAAAATAATTATCCATAATAAGCAAGATTTTTTTTACATTGTAAAGCATATCATAAATATTAGATGATAGTGAAGTTCTTCACGACCAACCTAGAAAAAAAATCGGCAAAACTCAATCAAATAGAAATTTAACCAAACAAAAACTCCAAAAAAATATTTAGTACAAAATCAAGTTCACCAATTGTCCAACAATTCAACAAAGCATATGACTCAGTAATTCAAGCCAAGATACAAATGCATGCAAACCAAGCTACTATTGATTCAAACTGTTGTTGTATTATGTGAAGTCTTGCTTGAGAATGCACCAAGCATCGGATTGTGGAAGATAAAAAGAAAATTACAACCTCAAGTTCTAACACTTCTAATAGAATTATATATAAATTACAAGTAAAAATTAACAAGTATGCTCAACTATTAAAGAAGTTCAATTAGATTTTTAATTAGTTATAAAAGAAACACAAAGAAATCTTAAAGAACTTCTAAAGAAGTTATAAAGAAATAATAAAGATTTTTTTTTAAAATATTAATATAAAAATCTTAAAAACCATTAAAATGTTTTTTAAAAAAATACTAAAAATAAAAATTATAATCAAATTCTAATCAAATTTTAATTAAATCCTAATTAAATGGTAATCAAATTCTAAATCCTAAACAAATCTTAATAAAATCCTAATCAAATCTTAAATCCTAAATAAATCCTAATTAATTCTAATTGAATCTTAATCAAATCCTAATAAATTCTAATTAAATATTAAAAAATATTAATCAAATTATAATTAAATCCTAATAAATCCTAACCAAATTTTAATTAAATCCTAATAAATCTTATAGCAGATTAAAACCTCAATAGCTAATGATTGAATAGTTGATTTTAATTCAAAATTTGCACACCTTTTAGCAACTAAGTTGGCAACATGTACAAATATTTTAAAGAAGATCTAACTTATCATATAGAAAATAAGTCTAAAAATCTACTCAAGTATGGGCCATCTTCCTTCTCCAATCTTAATGCCAATCTTTCAATGCCAATATATTCTTTTTGCACCATTCAATTGCTTCCAAAATTCATACACAAATAGAAAATTAAATCCACCATCCACACAAATAATTCTTACCTCAATCCAATTGGTAGATGGCTAGATATCTTAAAAACTCTCACTGACCCTCAAAACCCAATTTTTGAGACTCCAATCCACTTGAACTTTAGTAACCTTTAATTAAACTATTAAATCAAGCTCAAACTTATAATATGTATTAACACAACTACAATCACAAATCCACAAAATTGCACCTATAGATCTATAACCAAATTTATGTAATACTCAAAAATATAAACCTTTTTTTATTTTACAAAATCCAAAGTCACCCGAATCAATCCTAACTTTGCAAAGCTCTTACAAAGCCAATATCTGTCTAAATCACTCAAATCAAATGCTTAAAAAAATCTTCTATAGTCTGCTCTCCAATTCTACTCTCCAATCTACCAAAGAACTCCTCCTTCATTGTTAGCATGCGGTATTATACCTTAAGGTCTGATTTCGACCTAGATTCATAACCAGTCCTCTCAGAGTATCAATTCTTAGAATTTTGAGATAAATTTTGCTAAAACCTATTTTTAATTCCTTCCTAAAGATGTCTACATCATTTACTTTTCTAATCTATTTTGTTTTGCATTATTTATGGCTAAGCAAAGTAAGTAGAAGCCTCTTCTAAAAGAAGGCAGCATTAGCGCCTTTTAATTTTTATTATCTCCTTGTCTATTATCTATATTTCTAAGATAATTTGTTAAAATATTTTTATTTGAACTCCTTTATAATATAATCATTCCTTTCTTCTTTCACCTAATAGTCATATTACTATACAACACCGTCCAAGTAATCTTGTTATAATCTCAAGCAACAAATCAACTTAGCCGTAATGATACTATTCTCAAATACTTGCATTCATATTGCAAGCCATCTAATCTACCACACTCTCAAAAGACCACACTTTGATCCAAGTAGATTTAAACATATGTACTTATATATATTTATATCTATTTATATAAGTACAAGTATATTCATCTCTTTTTTGCTTAAAATACCTACAATTATCTTATATAAGAGTTATCTATGTAGTATTAAAAGCTGGTTCTATTTATTACTTCACTCATGGATATGTAGATTTCAAATATGTATATCTATACTTATATGTGTAAACACACATATATAGTTCTATATGAATTATAAATACAATCATGGAAATAATACAAAATTGTAAAGTATTTGGTAATGAGTTTTTATTTGAAATTTCAAAAATATTATTGAAACCTCTTGATTTTAATTGGATCATTTAATTCATAAATTCCATTTATTATAATGAATAAGTTCACTTTTTCTTTGATAATGTTAACAATTATTTCAATTGTAACTATTCTTTCTTTTATTTATTGGATTTACCATGTATTAGTTGTTAAAATTTCATATATATATATTCTTAAAACAAAATGCAATGGCAATTACATTTTAAATACCATTGATAAGATAATAATAGTAATTATTTGAAGCAAATTTGATTGCAAAAAATGCATCACTCAAGCGTCTACCTCAGGAAGTAAGACAACAAAATTTTAGTTTTTTTTGCAAAATTCATATGGCAACTATAAGATAAATGTATTTATGGCAACTATGATGTTTTCTTTTTTCTTTTTTTCACATTTGTTTCTCACCAAAAATTCACTTGTATTTTTTTCTATAGCATAATGTTTGAAACACTATCATTATATTGTTTCTTGTTTGTTTTTTAAGAATATTTTCCTACAATTCAGTTTTCTCATATTTTTGTATTTCCACCTGATTTTTTTTTATTGATTAGTGATATGTTTACTTTGAACATTTTTTCACATAAGAATATTGACCATAAATTGATTCTCATCTTAAAATATTCTTAAATTTTTAATCATAGTTTTCATTTCAAATGTTTCCAGCACTTCATAGAGCTTCATTTGTCATAGACAAAATACATTTTTCCTAAACATGCTATCTACTTAATTTCATTCAAATTCATTGAGGAGCTTTGTTAAGCCTACCCTTTCACAGTCACAGACACATTTCATTAAACCTTTTTTTTCCCTAACTGTACAATAAATCCAATTACTTACATTGTTCAAGTTAACAAATCAATCATCAATGGAATTTAAAATTTTAAAAGAATTTACATTTTAAAATTCTAATAAAAAGATTTTCATGCAAAATTTTCAAACCCTAATTTCGAAAGTCAAGAACTTAAAAACTCCAACTCTATAATCCTTGATTACCGAAATTTTTCCATTGTAGCAGAATTGAGGAGGAACCCATTTGTGAATAGTAAAATAGCAGTGCAATTTGTTACATTCAACAGTAAACCAATGACAAACTTTGATATCCTAAGTAGTCTTTGAAGTAATAATTGTCTTAATCCTACACGAGAATCATAATGGAGATACAAAATTTATGCAAAAAATAGTGGTTATCAAAGTCACGAAATATCAACAACCATAAACGAAAATGTTCATATGCACAAACATTAGTCGACAAAAACAATCTCAGAATCGACGGAATTTGAGCGACGAAATGACGGCACTGGAACGATGGAGCGACGAAACGACGGCGCTGGAACGATAGAACAACGAAAGTGGAACGATGAAGCAACGAAACTCGAACGACGGAACGGCGGAATTTGAAAAGATGGGGGATGAGCATCCCGAGGTGCATCGGGAGCAACGCCGAACAATTGTCTGGAGCGCAACATTTCAACGACCCCACAAAGCAGAGAGCACAAATTGAACAGGAAAGGAGGTGAACAATTCCAACGAAGGCGAGCACTCCGAGAGAATCATCACCCGATCGACGACTCACGGGTGCAGAATTGGGCTCCACAATCACCCCATCATCAAACTCAACGTCGATGATTCATCACCGTGACTTCCAAGGCCCCTCTTCGCACCCGAATCCTCCCGAATGCTCTTCGATTTTGCAATCTACGAAGCGGTAAGTGGGCTTTGGGTTCGCAAGGAAGAAACCCAAAACCCTAAACATTGAGAGAGGACTTGCCAGTGGTATCCTCGCGACGTCTGGAGGGGAAACTGGCAAAACAGGATTCAACCTCCTGGGTTGAAAGAGAATAAGTGCATAGGACAGGGTATAATACGTTTTTTGTGGGCAGGAGTCGGCGGGAGAGGAAGAGATGGCGGACGCAGAGCTGGTCCGCGGAGGCGCACCCAACTTGGCAACCCACCTGGCTGAGCTGGTCCGCGGAGGCGCACCCAACTGTAGATCCTTGCTGGGACTGCGGAGGCAACCTGTGTCATGTGAGAATCGGAAATGATGCCAGTGATTTATTGAAGATCTCACTCAGGTGCCAGAGACTGCAGATAGAGTGGATGCCGTGACAACCCCCCCTCAGAGGTCAGATGAGAGGAATTGTCAGACTTGGGTTTGGATGGAATGCCAACGACTCCAGCTCCTGGCCACAGAATCGCATGAGTTCGGCTGCCATGGTGGGCTTTTACAGCTGGTGCACTCTGTAGACCCCTTGACGTCGTTGACTTCTCCGTTCGCTGAGCCTGTATGCGCGCGCCCTCTGCTTCTGTGAAACGCCTGTTACATGCAGTCCATGCACAGACATAAGCCAGCACGTCGTAATTCTGGATGTTGATTTCGTGTGGAAGGTTCTACCTTCTGAAGATCTACACTTTTTCTTGCAAAGATTCTTCACATTAGTACAGAGACTCTGATGAGGTTTGTTTAATAGGCGACAGATGATCCAGGAATGTAAGTCAATTTAGAGTGCGGGCATAGTAAAAACAAAAAAAAACAAAAGAGAAAAAAGCTGAAATAGCAACTGCTTGCCATTCACTGAAAAAAATGTTATTCAATACATAATTAGCAGCTTGACATTTAAGAGAAGTCCATGGCAGTGACTGGAATTTTGTGTAACTGACCAAGCATGTGAGTGCCGATCGATTGAGAACACCCAAATATTCAATGTTAACTGTATCAACGGCTTCACGAGTTTCAGATATGGAGGTCGGAGAGCAGGCTACCAGATAATCCTGTTTTTTAAGCAAACTAGCGAAAAGAGAATCACTGTAAAATGTGATTACTCACACAATCTAAACAAAAGCATTAAAAATTTAATAAATAATGAATAAAATAAAATAAAAAATTAATCTGGCATACTTAATGCTAAGGCGCTTCAGCAAACCTGCGTTTAGAAATCTAGTTTAAGTGTAGAAAAATCACCAGAAGCGAGAGCCAGGAAACCATCCATATAAAATCTAATAGGGTAAGCACATTGCGTTGCGGCTCTTGCAAGATCACAAGAACACACAACTCGTCCACTTACTACTAGGCAAATGGTTATCCGACATTACATTCCCCGACGTTTTACAAATGGGCTTTTCCCTGACGCATTCAATAATTAAAAGCATGTGCTGACTGCCTCACTTCTAAATGTCTACAGCTTCACACTGCTACTACTCCATCTGCACCCTCCTGCGTATCTAACAACTCCAATGTTCAAGCAATCACTCATTTGAAATTCAGAGACAACTCTGCACAATATCCACCATCTTCCCTTTCTGTACCAACATTGGTGAGCTTCAGAATTTAGACAAACGATCAATTAAAACAGTCTCACCCTTGCTCTACAACTCAGGTTCACCTGTGAAGGCATAAAGCAGCTACTAGAGAAAGGTGTTATGTAGAATGCGTCAATTCTCCTCCAAGTGACACACACCTAAGTTTAAAACGATTGGTAGACACCAAAATGAACAGCAATGACGCTGGTGAACTTCGTTGACAGAGCACACATTCAACCAACTCGTGAAAGCAATAATCCTACAAGTTCCAATTTACATACTGCTCACTGTGCGATGTGCTTTTTTGCTACATGTGAGCATATCAGAATATTCCCTTGAGGGATTCTCAAAAAGAAATCCATTGGCTCCTTCTCCGACATGAGCTTCACCCTGCTCAAACACGACAAATTCCAATACCCGGGTCAGACGTTTTGCTTTGAGGTTGTGCGCTCCAAGCCGCAATTAGCTCAGCATGTCCATTTGAAAACTGTGATGACACTCCATTTCCACACACATTCTTTTAGACTGTTGCTCTAGCATGTTGAACATAGCTTCTAAGCAAATGCAGTATTCAACAAACCTCTTCGTCGTCGTCATCTTCACGCTTACGTCCAAGGAGAGTGGTCGGCATCTCATCATCCATATTCTTTGCAAAACGACCTCGAACTCTGGGGCGACTATCTGCCAATGTTTTGCGGCAGGCGTACTGGAGGAGCATTGCATAAAGACCAAGAATGGGTTATTATTTGACATTCACTAACTGAGGATTTGAACAGAGAATTGTTTTTCTTCTTGAAATCGCTGTGGCCTTGTAGACTTGCTGCAGGACGTACAAACTAGACCAACCGGCTTCTGAACGGTCATTCACAACTACCGACTACGGAACACACACATAGTTGCAGCAGCTGATGCGTAAAAAGCGAAGCGTGCATGTACCTTAATTTTTTTGTTAAAATTGCGCTGCGAGCGCTTATGCTGATACCTAGTTATCCTTATCTTCCGCTCTTCCATGCTATACTTCCCCACCCTGTAATTTCCATCATCAAAACTTGGGGATGCACTTCCTCCCAATCCCCCTTGCATGCCATTCAAAGTCTACACAGTAGCAACGACACAGTTTCGTCGTGACTGTCAGCACATAATCCCCTCACATGAGAAAATATAGGAGTCAATTAGAATGTGTGCATTTCACTAAACAAATCAACTCGATAAATACTTTACCTGGATATCCCCCGCACTGTAGACACGACGCATACCAATGTTGGGCATAGAGCGCATGCCAACGCTCTGAAATTCACCCAGATTGGGCTGTAGGCGCGCTCCGGGACTTGTCAATACTCCAGAACGATCCATCTGCGAGTGGCGAGAATTCATTCCATTCTCCAAAGAGGGTGGTGCAGAGCCCATGTGCCGGAGTTGGCCTAAGGCATGACTGCTGTAGCTTCGCTGCATGCTCGGTCGAGTCATTTGAGGCAGAGGTTGCAATCCATCACCATCTCCATCCACCTATAAATTGGGAAAAAATATTTTCATAAATAAAATCCATCGTTATGCAAGAAAATTTCGCTGGACCTTAACAAGTTGTACAAGCTTTCAAATTGTACACGACAATCATATATGTACGGTGGCCAACAATTAAACTAAGAGGCCAAACGCCAAAACAGTACCTGATCAACAAAGTTATCTGTAGCAACTGCTCCTTCCTGGATGCTGTAGAACTGTTTCTCTTGCGACATTTTCATCCCATTTTCACCTCCAACCAGCTGCTCGACGTGTTCTTTACCATCCGAAGAGCTTGGCGACAATACTGGTGACGAATTGCCGTTCATGGAAGACAGACCACTGTTCTCTGCCGCAGAAGTTAACATCTCCTGGCTTCCAAACCTAGACATCCCGTTTGCAGCTGGCTGCGACGTCACCACCTGCAGAGTGGGCGACGGTTTTGTTCCACCATCCGCAGGCATTACTCTTACCGAAGGGTAAACCATCCCGGATGAAAATCCCGTACTTGTCTTAGTCTTCGTATCAAATGAAGGTGGACGGTAGGAAGGTGCCATCTGGCCGAGAGTCAGCCCATTCAGCTTCTCAGACGCCGCCATGGCTGGTGACACTAAGCCTGGGGACATAGCCTGGCTCATTGTAGGACTTGAAGGAGATCCCATCCCTGTTGCACCATTTCCTGGCAAGTAAAGTCCGGACATACCATATCCCAAACCCATGTTCTCCAGGTCCAGTGTCGGTTTGTGAAACACATAGTTGGAGTGCAGAGTAGCATTTGAATACGGAGCACTGTTTCCGGATGCTCCCTGCTGGATTATAGAATTAACGTCACACTTAGCCTCCACCTCATCTACATAGGAGTTTAGTTCTGTGGATTTAAAAATATCTCGGGTCTCAAATGCAGTCAAACCGGACCCTGTAATGCCGTTAAACGTGCCATCCTGGTGACAAGCACGATGTACAAGTCAGAAATTCCACCAGAAACAAAATTACAGATATCTTAACTAAATAATACTCAGCATGGTCTCCATACGGGTCCTGCGTGCTTTACCGTGCTCTTGTACAACAGCAACTGTACATGAGAGAAAACCAGAAACGACCTTTTGCACCAGCATATGAACCACATTTATCAAGCTAGACATATTTACGTGCGATGCATCCTTACTACGAAGAAATGCAGGTGCTGCAAATAATGTAGAAGAAGAAGCATCCGTTGAAGTATGAACCAGTTGTTAAGGCTTCGCCCAACACTGAAATTGCTAAACAACCGGGTGCATGGACGAATTGGGACCCGCAAATGGGAATTGCTGAGGATTGCTGACAATAAGATCAGTTTCTCCTCCATAGTCCCTAACACGCGAGGCGTGTTGCAACACCGGAATTCTAACAGAATATCACTAAAACACAGTAGCCCTTCATTACAAGCACAACTAGACGTCAGTCGTCTTCACTAAAGGTGAGACAAAATTGTGAACACAACCTATGACGAAACATGTGATGAAAGGAGAGACTCACATCAAGTCCACTAACGTCGCCAAATGCCTCAAAATTAAGTTCATCCGCATTGTCAAGCAGGCCATCTGAGAAAAACAACGCCTCCGCGTCCGACTGATTGAGATACAACTCTTCCTCTCCAGACATTTAGAGAGCCGCGAATGATTATCTCCCACGAGCGAACTCGCGAATCCAACCAGACCCGCAAGCAACGCCACGCAAGTCTAAAACAACCCCTCCACTAACTCCCCGAAACTTCAGCGTCCACCCAACACTCCCATCACACTAACCTGTTGTCCCCACTCATGTTGTCTGACTGTCTCTCTTCCCTAACAAATTCCAGCCTGTATCCACAACAAAACTACCGCAAAATCAAGAGAATCCCCACCAATCTCCACCCTCGCACACAACGACCCCGTCCTTCGCTCTCTCTCTCGCTCGCAGGCTCTCTCTCTCTCTCTCTCTCTCTCTCTCTCTCGCAACCCCCTAGCTAAATCCAAGCCTGCCCCAAAACTGGTCTTTCAAGTCTGTCACCACACAGACCCACCAAAACCTCAACTCGAAAACGCTGCCCCCCACCACAAATCTCAAGGTTCCCCGACACTCCTCCAACTACACAATTCGAGATTCTCTCGCGCTGAAACCGTACGCTTCGCAACTCGCTAACTCTTTCCTTGCTCTGTCTGTGAAGCTCACACGGCCGCACCGCCCAAGGAAAGAATGGGAAAGGAGAGGGCTCTTGAGATCAACCGATGGAGATCATCGATTTCGCACGATTACAATGGCGATGCAAGCAGCACGGAAGCCGGGGTGGGGGTGGAGCCAAATACGACGGACCGCCTGCGTGAGGCGGAGAGTTCAAGCTCCGGCCCCCCTCCACCCCCGCCTTGCAGGTTATCAAGTGGTTCTCAACCCGTGTATCAACTGCGCAGCCCATCCCGACTAGGGGCCGTGTGAGCGGGCCCATGTGACTACCACCCATCATGAAGCAGAGCAGATGCCAGAGCGATCAACCGTCCCATTCCCATTGTACTACCCCTCATGCAGTATTTCGGCATCTCCGGCATCCTTTTTTATGCTGTAATTCTCATGGAATTGCACCCAGGGACTAAAGCCCTCCCCCAGTACAACACAACCCTACGGACTTAGCCCTTTTTGATCCACTCCATCCGTTACTTGGAAAAGGGCTGGGCATAAATGCCACGCTTTCCTGTTTAGCCTGTTGAGAGGGTCTTGGTTTTGTGAGTCCTTTTTGAGTTTATTGGTGATTTATTCAATCCTCCCCTTGGTCTAAATAAAGGATTGCCATGGGTAACCCAATATTGGAGTTAGCAAACTAGTCCAACCCACGATGTTATTGAGTAAATTTTGACTTGAATTTTCTTAAACGAAGCTAAAATTGTGGTGTTTTTTTCCTTCGTGGCTGTGTGGATGGGTATGGAAGAGGGCAGGGGGAAAGCAGCCCCATGATTTGTATCGCCCGCTGGAGCTGGCTGTGTGTTGAATGTGGAATAGGGAGTAGGGCCCGCTTCTTTCTGGCCCGCTGTTTTGTAACCGCGAGTTTGACTGAGCGTGGCCCCACAGTTTTGGGGGTTGGGGGGGGAGGAATCTTTGCAGTCGCTCTCACACCTGTTCCATGCAAGAGAGCCCCACCCTTAAACGCATTCTTAAGCCCCGTCTCCATCATAGAAAACATTCTCCTTCAAAGGGGAATGGGAATAGGGAATGGGGGCGGAATCGCATGATTGCAAACTCAGGGAGGTCCCCCTCCCCCGAACCGGCGCAGCCTCGGCAGCCTTCGTTAGCCTCGGACCTTAGGTTTGGAACATCGCGGGTTTCATCAGTACCATCCCGGGCTGCCCAGCCCTCAATTGGTCGCCCCGTCACCCCTCCTTCTGGAATATTCCCTCCCTGTCCCTGTCCTCTTTCACTGTGTGGCTTTAGGCACGTAATTGCAAAGAATGTTCTCACTCTTTTTACCTCTCAATACCTTCTGCTTTTTTAGGAGATTACCTTTCATGGTCAAATAGAGAATCTAATAAACTTTGACTGCCTTCTATAAGGAAAACACCAACAGAGGAGATTTGGCATCTAAACTTGGAAAATTAATTTGCACAGTGACTGTCTGGTTTTGGATTCCATTACTTTCCTGGGTGCTTCCTTATCCTGTATACATAGTTGGGTCTCACTTTTTTGCCTGCAATCAAGGAAAAATCATTAAGAAGTGCTACTTGCAAAAGAAAAGTTAAGTAAATATTCTTGAATATTTGTCTAAAAAATTTCAGTTGTTAGATGAAAGCCTTGTTTATGTAAATAACGTCATTTGATGATATCTACCTATTTTGGTTTATTATATTGTCAAATACAACCATGTTTTATGGGTTTTTGATTTAGTGCCCATGATTTGTCTATCCAATACCTTGCACAACTTTCCTTACCTTTTAGCTTGCCTTATAATTAATCAAGTGAGAAAGTGTTTCATTTTGGAGGTTTTCATTCCATAAAAATAACATTATTTTTGTTTCAACGTTAAATTTTAATATAAACATTCATTTTATTATATGTATTTTTTATTTTTTGGAATAACTGAAGCATGAAAATATACAACACTTTTATGCTTTTGTGTAGATTTTCAACTTTATACAAAAATACTTTCCCAATTGACCCATTTCAAAAGAATTACTTTTAAGCAATTTAAAGGTTAAAATATGTAAAATTTAAAATAAAATAAAACCTCAAAATTTTATTATATAAATACATCTGATCATCATTTTTTCTGTAAGATATCATCTTCTATTGACTCTACTGCTGTGGAAATTCTTACACAACCATTTGAAACATGACCATTTTTTCTATTAAAAATTTATCAAAATACATAATTACCTTACGACACTTTTACTTGGCTACATATTGAATTAATAAAGTTAAATTATTCAATACCATTTGAAAATAATTTATTGTAGATTTGGATACATAACATGCAATTATATTTTTAAACTTTTGTATAGATATAATAATTTTAATATTGAATATATTTATAAAAAAACTAAATAATAAGTTTATTTAAAGATCACAATTATGACTATTATAAGAAGTTAAAGCACCATCTTTTAAACCTAATATTTTTTTAAAAAATATATTATTAAAGAATTATAATTTTTGCATAAATAATTCTCATATGTTTGGCTTTGATATATGTGCCTTGTACATCCATATCTTGTGCATACTATATTGTGTGGTTTAGAGTTTATTATAAAAGTTTCAACATGTACATAATGGTGGTTGAACTATCTTTCAACACCATCAAATAATTGGTTGAGATAAGTTTTTGTCTACTATATTTTATGCACACATGGTTACACCAAAAACACTTTACATATAAAACATTTGATTGGCAACTCAATTAATAACTTTGTTTATTACAAAAGTAACAAGTACATCATAATATATTAAGTGAATTATTATTTTGGCATTATAAATAGATAAAATGAAGTATTATTTTTAGAACTATAGTCTTTTATTAGATTCAACTTGTTGTACAAGATAGATCAAAGTTTGTAGATAATAATCTATTAAAAGGAATAAAGATAATTCTAATATATTATAAATATAAAAACAAAAAGGATGAAAATGACTCCTTCACTTATCAACAAGATTTTATATATATTATGAATATGGTCTTGTAACAGTTTTAATAATTACTTGAGTTGAATGTTAATATATAAATGCACCATATTATGTCATGAGATATTTAATGCTCAAACACACATTAAAAAAAACACCTTCAAAAGACTTAGTTACAAAAAAAATGAGTGTTTTAAACCTTCCAAACCACTAATAGACTAGCATACCCTCAATGAGATACCTATTGGGACTTAGAATGTCATATAATTGGCATATGACAACACCTTGGATACATTTTCTATAATTTAGAGAATTCTATGAAATTCCAATGCATTGAGACATGAATTTGAATATTCTTATCATTTGAAAAACAAGTAATTTTTATTTATTACAGTTTGATATGTGATTGTAACATTGAAATGTTAGTTACTGGATTTTGCATATATATATAGAACAATTGTTTTTACCAGCAAGCTAGCAATGTCCATTGCATATGCAAATATTGACTTGATTGCATATCATTTCATAGATCTGTTACCTTTTAGAAATAGAAATAAAATATAGTGAAGTATTAATATTAATTCAAATATCAAAAACTTCATATACATATTAGGAAGTATTTAAATATAAATGCATTTTTAAAATTTACAGTAATGTATGGTTGCATATATAAAAATGAAATTATATTTTTTAATCAAAACACTCATGATAGCTCATTAATTTTCACAATGATTTTGAAAAAAACATTTAAATAGCTTCTTTTTCTTTTTCTTTTTTCTCTTCCATCATTTATATTATTATTTTTGATGCCATTGTCATTTCCAAGACTGATTGTGATTTTAAAATGTGTGAATTTAAGTATAAGAATTTGCATTGCTTTTTTCAATAATAATTATTTTGTTTCAAATGTCAACACTGTTTTTGATATGCTATCAAAGGATTACCTCAATGATGCTATATAGAAATAATAATAATAATAATAATAAAAACATAAATCGAATCTTTCAATCTGTGATAAGGAAACACGTTATTTTGTTAACTGTGATTTGCCTTAGCATGAGAAATAATTACTTCATTATTTTATTTGCATGACTAAAACTCCCAGATCAAACAGGATAGATTTAATGAATATTAAGCGCAAATATTGAATATTGACCTTTTTTTATCTAACACCGTTTATTAATTAATAATTAATTAATTAATGTAATTTTTTTTATTATATTAGATATTAAAAAAGAAAAAGAAAAAGAAATTGTGTTAATGACATTCTTATAACATTCATGCATCTTTATCAATAGTGAGGATTGAAACCAAAATGTACATTAAATTTTAATTTTATGTTTTAATCCACAATTTAAAACTCCATTAACATTTATCACAGAGATATTTCAATAATTTTTTTCAATAATATCTTCATCATATTCTGTTGAATTTCCCGGTAAAAATTGAAGTAATTTTTTTTTTAAAACATAAAAATATCCATTAAAAAAATTATTGTGTTGTTTTTTTAATCTTATAGTGGTATCAATATTGATCTTTGGTTTGTATACATTATAATCTCATTCAAACATCCTACATCTTTTTAATTTAATGAATTTTTTATATTTGGTAAGTTTATTTCAAAATTTAACTATTAGTTATTTTTGGCCTGTAAAATCAAGTCAGATCAGTTCTATTTTCGCGATTTTGCTAAAATCCTGCACAAGATACTTTTATTTTATAAACTTAACAAAATTATGAATTATTATATAATTTTAGACAAATTGAGTCATTTATACACAATAATGTTAATAAAGTTATGTAGGCCAACAATCTCAAGACAATTATTGAGTATTTCAGTTTTTCTAAGATGTGCACTTAGATTCATAAGAATTGTAGATATTGGATTTGATAATGTATATTTTAAAGTAAATAATATTATAATAATAATAATCATAAGTTCTTTTAAGTACATGCTTTAACTACATACCCACAAAATATTCCTACCATTTGGTTTGGATGATAACTCTATTCTAAAACCTAATCATAATCTATTTTTAATAAAGAGCTTCAAGTGCATGTATATATGTGAATTGAACAAATAAAGCCAAATAAAGTTTCATTGAAAACTGAGAGAAAATAATTCCTCAGTTCATAATTATGCATATCAAAAAATTGCATTCAAATTTATGAAAACAAACAATGGATGATGATTCTTTTCAACTTCTTTCTTTCTTTTTACATATCACAGTTATTTTGAAATTCTTTATTTATTTTCAGAATAACAAAAAATTGCAACATCTCATTTATGATTTAATACTCACAATTTTTGTAAATTCATTACCACAGGATGTTGAAAATGCAGAATTAAAATGTCCATCTAGAATTTGGCACCCCAAATACTTTTAGGTTACTATACTGTAGGCCACAATTCTGTTTTAAAGAACAAGGAGTACCCAGAGATCATCCACCTGTCATGGCCATAGATTTCTAAATTCTTTCATTTTCAATATGTTGTTCTTCAGGGACTTAAGAAAGGGTATTGCTAATGCCACCACATTTAATGCTATTGCCACCATATTTAATGCTATTGCCACCACAATCTGCCACCCATTCTTTAGTTTTTTTTATTTCAATCACATTTTGATTAGTGCTTCTAATATATATATATATATATATATATAATCATGAAATGGTTGTGATGAAAATAGCAAAAAGAAAATTTTGACTTTAACTGAAATTTTCATGGAATTGTGATGGCGACATTAGCAATACCCTTAAGAAAATATCTCTGTAGTGTAGATATGCCTTCATATTGCTTTGAGGCCAATAGTTACTATTGACAATGGTTTAACACTAAATTTCTAAACAGTTTCTGAAGTGCATTTCCATGTGGAGTTGATTAACAATTCAAATAGAATAATTACTAGAACTGGGTTTTACCCTCAAAGCACAGGAGAACTGTGACATGAAAGGGTAATTCCTAAAACATCCCAAGTCTATCAAAGTCTATTCAGGAAAATCTTTGAATTTCACATTTCAAGTGCATGACTGACAAATACATAGGAACAAGATATTGAATCAATAGGAACTACTACAGATTAAAACTATGAGCTTAAGGAGTACAGTTTAAAGGTGTGTGGATCTACTCATTCATGTTCTCTCAAGTTATGAATGCTATACTATGCAATTACTAACCGAGAAACTGAAAGAACAATAATCAACGCAAGGTGGGAAGCTCAAGGTCTGGCTTACTAAGGCTAGTATCTAAAGAGGATGCATCTGGCTCCAGAATTACTCCAGATTATAAAATACTGAATGAGCTACAAAATGTGGGTACATCAAATCTAAGGTATTCCTGCCTTCCGTGAGAATGCACCCACAACTCATGATCATGAAGCGCAATTCTACCTCCACAACGATATTTTACAATGCGCGTCTCATCAGGAACTACTTGGAATGTTTCGAGAACTTTTGTGTTACTGGAAGGATCAGAGTTGCTGATCAACACTACCTCCTACTGGGCGTTACTGACTCAGTTGACTCCACCAGTCCCTCAAAATTTCCCGAGTTGCTTCCGTTATTCATACTAGGTAGCTCGTCTTCACCATTTTCGGCACCAGGTGATTCAGCTTCGACGTCATGTGCTAATGTCTGTCAAGCACGACAAACACTGGGCTCAGCTTCAGAGGTATTGGCGTACTGAAAAGTTAGCTACACCTGAAATAATGCCCACATGCAGATTATTTGGATGAGAAACAAGTTAAAGACCAGGTGGATCGTACTTCAATTTTAGAATCCACCTTATCTTTAACTCAGACGAGCATAGCATTTATAAGCATAAAGCAAATTGCAGTTCACCTGCAACTGCTGCTGCAGATAAATAGCAACAGCAGTCCATCTAAACCCTGTTCAATCTTTCACCTCGAAATCCTACTGCAAAACAAATGCAGGAAAAATGCTGCGATAAAACAGTGTCTTTTGCAGACCGGATTCACGCAGTGCATTCGCTGCTTAGCATGAAAAAAGGTCATTTATCTCCTTGTCTCACTTTTCAGGACTCAACTGTGTGTGAGTGTGAGTATATATATATTTACACATATGTATATATATATATATATATATATATATATATTGTCGAACTTCCAAAGACACTGCTAGTGTTTCGGCAAATGTATTTTAGAACAGCCACAAGTAGTTGCTCATGCTGCCAGAAATACCTGAAAACGATGTCGTATGAGCGTGGTTTTGTCCAGCGTTAAGTATGAGATTACCCAACAGAAAGCCCAGAAGTTACAAGATAGTGGAGAAAACCATCCATACCTGGGACTGTGACCGAAAGTACATAAATGGAGAATATCGCAAGAAATTGGAAACGCGTGAAGTATAAATGTCCGCATACCTGTTGAGGAACAACTCCTACCAGTTAGTACAAGATACGGCTTAAATAAAAGCATGGCACTTAACCACACGAGATGTACGTAAACATCTTTAATAACACTGTCTCAAGTACATGTGAATGTTATTTAAGTGGCTCCTAAGGCGGAAGCAATTGCTCTATGACCACATCAATATCCACAAGTTGTAACTTGAGACCTTTTATACCAAACATTAAAACTCAATTACAGTTGTAATTGAATCATGTCTAGGATAGTAGCCACACATGAAAAGAGGCCAAATAATGTCGATGACCACTAGCATACACGCAATACTGTTCGATAACATCTACATGTAGTATGTTACGTATAAAACTAGTACACAATGAGTGATGTGAAGATAATTCGAAAAAAGCATGCCACCCTCCCATATTTTCGGCTGTTTTATAAAACTTACTTTTCAATTTGCCGAGTGAGGTGACTTTTATCCCACAGTCCTGCTCGAGACAAGTAACCCCACCTGCAAACACACAAGTAATGAATGCAACGATACTTGCACAGTCTGCAATGATAACTTCAACTTAACAAATTTTATAAAACAGTATCCAAGAGACTTAAATCCCACCCATAGTAAAGAAGTTCCACACGTTTGAAGTGTAGACAAGGGGAACATATAACCAATGCCTTGAGGGCAGAAGTATAGCTGGCCCCTGATACACATGCTGTGAACATATTTTACAATCTAGATTGAAGCAATGATCATGCACTTTACGTCGTTTTGGAAATTTGTGTAGATTTGGAGATGACTATGATTTTATGAACCACATGTATATCTGGACCAGAATATACCTTTGATTGAAGTACTCTCCATCAGCATCCAACATAGGAGCAATTCTCTGATCTAGCCTGCTCATTAGAACAAGCAGCTTCTGCATGTTCTCTGCGAGTTCTCTCTCATCCAAATTTGTTATTTTATCAGTCTGTAGACAAAATGAACTAAAAATCAGAACAAAAAACACCAGAATAAGCGAATATCAACGGAGTATAAAGCAGAATATTAGCAACCAACATTGGCAGGAAATGACAAAACACACCTGTGCAGGTCTACCAGCAGTACGACGTTGTAATGCAAGCCGGAGCTGATTGAATACATCCCCAACAGCTTCCTTCTGATTCATCAACTCGATCAATTTAACTCTATGGTCCTTTCCATACGCAAGAGCCATCACCTGCATGCAACAAAACGTTAGATCAGAATCTAGTGTGAATACGTAGGATAACTAACCGTGAAAGAAAAGAGTCTTTCATACAATCTCTTTATCTGAAGGTGCTACCATACAAGTACTGACAATTCACTACGTATTAGTAAAAAACTCTATAAATAATTCGACAGTGCATTATCTGACCTTCAACCCTCTCACCGAATTGCGGAACATGAACATCAGTGTCAATGTAGCTACATTCTAAGCTGACAATCCAAGCCAAAACTAAAATACCTCTTTTTCTAACTCGCGACAGATAAGAGCTGTCCTCCATCTCAAGTGCACCTTTGACATGCTCACATCTGTGTAAATATGATCACCAACATAAAGTGTCTCATCGCCATGAAAGCCGAGTGCTTTTTCCACCATCAAGGCGCTACCACCACAATAAAGCCCACCTGAAAAGTGCAGAAATTAGTACTGTTAAGCATGAGACTGCACGGCAGGGTAGGCAATTACATGAATATCATGACACAGTAAAACAACCACTGAAGTCCAAGTGAACGACAGGATCCGCCATGCTCATCAAATCCTTTTAATTGTACCTACCATGTAGTAATAATGAGCTTTTTGTGCAAAACTAAATGTGATCCAATTACCGCCCTAACCTCGATTCAACTGTATTGAAAGCTAACTTAAGCATTGCAGCTGATTGTACTTACCTGATGTGGCCTTGTAGCAAGGGCGCATTAGGCCTTCTTCCGTCACAATTTCATATAGAGGATTGGATTTTTGAAAGAACTCAGGTTTCCTAGCAGAAACAATAACCTAGAGCACACTTGCAAAATTAGTATAAAGCAACGAATCTGCTTGATGCAGAACGTATCTCTAAGATCATACACACTACGGAAGCTAGTAAATGGAATACTAGATCCAATGAAAGACTGAAAGTAATTAAAAAACGAAAAAGCTGTACGGTTTGGTCGTGGAAAAATATTTCTAAAGCACACTATTTCTCAACCAAAATCTTGCTTGGCATCAATTGTGAGCTTGAGGATGTAGGTGAAACAGACATGATTGATGCTCGACTAACTCACAACAACACATTCTAGATAGAAACGAACCATATCAAAGAGAGCTCGCCAACCCATGCCATCTGGGAGATATTTATCAAAAGCGTATTGCATCATCTTGTTCGTGTAAAGATAATCAGAATTTGTAATGAGCAATAGCCTCTTGCCAGCCTGAAAAAATCAAGTCATGTTAGACACAAGTTAAGCCAACTTTTGGACGGTTGCATTTGAAAACCTGCATTGATTCGACTCCACATGATCAGCAGATGCAAATCCACTCAATTCCAAAGAAAAATGAGTTCAGAACAGATGTGTGTTCGAACCTCCTTTTGATCCAACAGAGCCAAAGGGAGCTCAGGATCAAGTTCAATAAATAACTCTGGATTGCTGATGATTTCTGCCTGCAGCAATGACATACAGAGCTTGATTGATTACCCTCGCTCTATGCAATAGACGAGCCCCTAAAAGTGTGAAATCCTCTAGTCAAGTACAATCCCCTCTTACCTCATCAACCCGGATAATTGAATGCCTAAGATAATGCCACAAGCTAGACAAATTTATCCACAATCATAACAGCACCTTTTATCATGTACAAAGACGACACTAAAAGCTAACACCTGAGGTTTTACACGAACCTTTAATTGACCTTCTACGTGAGCCTTGAAAAGCGACTTTGACACCACCTGTAAAAGTGGCTTCACTGCTCAGAATCGGCATTTAGAATCAAGCCCGCAGTGATACACATGCAAAATCATGGTATCCGGATATGCTGTACCACATCATATGCTATTGAGATGATCGCTGAAATGATTCTTTTGGTAAGAAGATATGAGAGCAAAGACGACAATCAAAGGTACCAAACTGAAATAATTTTTCATCAAAAGTCATTATGTTACCGCATACAAGCCTTTGTAATCCAATGGGCCAATCTCAGGAGGCAAAGAGCCCTCATCAAGCCTCTCCACCATCTGCAATCAATACCAGCAAAGTCGTCAGATATCCAGCTCCAGAGCATGACACCTTATAGCATTGTGCAAGTGAAAAGTAGAGTTTCATTTGTACTTCAGCTTACCAGCCTAATATCTGTTTTGATTAGCTAAGCTTTAATATTCATACTGTAAGAGTCTCAATGTTCGTGACTAGGGCTCCCATTCCCACTGACGAGAAAATCATAATGGTAGAATGTCAAGTATAGTATTCACCTGCATAAACATTACTGATTCAGATATTGAGAATAGAGTATTCAGAAACTCCCAGCGCCCCTCATCTCGTAAATCCACGAGTTCACGACCATAAAGCTCGCTGCAACCATATGTGAATCCGATGCTAAGTTAAAATAAATCGTTCATATGTAAGTAACAAAAATTCTTTACACATAGATAGATGTATGAATTCACTTATCTCGCCCAGGTTAGAAGTGCTGGAGCATTCAGATAGAAGCCAGCAACCAAAAATTGCTGCTTCATCATCTTATTTTAAAAAAAAAATACTCTCTCTTGCCTTGCTAATCAAGTTGAGCAGGAATTTTCGTAATCAACAGATAATTGGGTCAAGAATGGGAAAGTCTACAGCCCAGGTGACTGAAAAAACTCTTATGTGGAGGATATTAAGCAAATACAAGCTAAACACCTGATTTCTCGATTTGAGAGCATCTTGGTTCCGTGCATTGCTCGCTTTATGTAGCCAAAACGGTCAGCCTTCACAAGATTCCCCATCTTTTTATCAAGTACTAATCCTCGAATAACCTGCCAAGAGAGAGTCTCGATCATGTAGTGAACATATAAGAAATTTATTCACATGATTAAAACTGGCTGAAATAGATAACGTGATATTGATTATACTGCTGATATATTCAGGATTGGAATAGAATAAAACCTAATTTTGATACAGCTTGCTTTCAAAGAAGTGAAATAATGACATAAAATCCCTAGTGCAAGGCGAGTTGAGATTATCAAGTGAGATAAGGTGTTACCAGGTTCAAGATAGTATTTCGTATAACTAATGGTATGCCTATGTTTAAAATAACCAATTCCATTTTACTATGTTAAAGACAAAATCTAGCATGGGAATAAATAAGTATCATCTATTTTCCAACACATACCAGCTCTGGGTCAAATTTGAGGCCGTCCACTGGGTAACCCATAGAACGAAGATTATTCATTCCGTATTCGTAAGCCCTCCCTTCCCAGGCCTATAGAATAATCAGGCAAATGATGGGATTAAATAGCTTCATAACTAACCAAGCAACTTCTGCCGAACGATTTCAGAAAATCCCGCTACGATAAATGATGAATCCTCACACAAAAAGTCACTTACATGAACGTTGTAGTGAATTAGAGTATAGTCCATGTCGTAACCAATAGTAGTGATCGACCGCAAGCTTAAAGTGCGGCTGCAGAATATACCCCTAGAAGCAACACCATGAGGAAAGCGTCTCTGCAACCCCAAATTACAAACTCTTAAAGACATAAAGACATTGACAGGGAACCTCGATAAAATCAGTTTAATCAACTCTACTGTGAAACCTTAAAATTATAGTGCAACGGAATCCTGAGATATGTTGCAGACAGTCCGTGGCACCACTAAAGCTCTTACGCTCTACATAGTAACCGGAATAACCGCAAAATTTACCGGAATCTTTAAAGCATCAAGCAATGCCTCCGCTTCCTTAGCTTCTGCTTTTGCAATTTCCTCTAAAGAACCATCCAATGACGCAGCAACTTCTTGTAAGCTAGAATCGCCATACTCAAAAGCTTCAGGCCTTACGTTCATGTCACCTTTCGTGCTTTCCCCCAAATAGTCAATGTCAAACTTGCTGTCCTTAGAACTTTCGATTACTCGGAACAAATCAGCAGCAGGCATTTGATGACTCCGCCCATCATTCTCTGGTAATACAGCATGCCATTTATTCCAGGCATCCAAATCATCCCCGTGGGGAGGGCCGCGACCTGATATAACACATTCTCTGTTGTTACACTCTTTATGCTTATTATGAAATAGACTCAACTCTAGCGTTCAACTACACTGAATGATAATGAAGGCTAAGTTTGTCAAACCACTACAACTACAAACTTGTCCAGGATAGTGCTACTTAGAGTGCACTAGTATTAGTTGCAACTTCTCCAAACAAATACCGAATCCAGCACGCGCCCATAAAAGTTTTAACGAAAATTCAATATCTGTAGAATGTCTAGGCATTGCAATCGCCACACATGTTTCAAATACCTCATGCATACATCCTTTGTGGAGATAACTGTAGCACAGAGGCCACGGATGCAGATTGATTTGTAAGTGTGCGATTCATAGCTGCCACATATAAGTTTTTTAAAATACGACTCGTAAGTACTTACTCTAGGCTAAGACTGACTACAGGATGCAACAGGTTGTAATGCAAGCCTACACAAAAATAAAATACGCAAAAATATAAGAAAACCCTTTACCGTATACAGAAGCATCGGCAGATTCGGAGTCGGAGCCGTTGCTTTCATTGCCTCCCCCTTGAAAGCCGCTTCCACTAGCACTAACAATGCTACGGGCTCGTTCTTGCAAATACCCACGTCGAACACAAAGCATGAAGCTTTGAAAATCCTGGCCACAGCCCATGCCAGCCCTGCCAAAGCCATTCAACACAGACGAAGAAGTCTTCGTGCTGGAAGCATGATAGCGAGCGGCAAAGGACTTCAAGGACGTTGAGGCAGGCGAGTTGAGAGACTGAACCGCATCTGTTGACTTGCAGCGAGTGTAACAGGGACCAGCGCCCCCATACAGAAATTGAGCCATTGGTGAGCTTGCCAAGCGATCCATCTGCGTTTTAGATAGTTGAACACCTCTCAACTGCAATTTCTGCAAGGCCAGGTTAGCTTGTAACCCTTTCGTGAAGCGCATCTCTTAATTACGCAAATTTACCAATGCTACGTAGATTGCACCGCGCTGCCTTCCTACAATGGACCCAGCCAATGGTCGCATCCCCGGACTTCAAAAAACACTGTAGTAAACTACTCTATTGCCTGCGTGCTGACAATCAGTGCATAAAAATGCATCGAATGAGCACGACGAAGAGGTTTTTCCCTCCCTCAATGCTTCATGAGGGCTCTCGGCGTCGTTTTCACTACCGAAACTACGACTCCTAAAAAGAAAACTCTCTCTCTCATCCATTAAAACACTCCATTCCTTCTAAAACCATGTGAACCTAACAGCCCACGAAGAGAATTCACACTAAATTCTCAACTTTCTTAAACCTCCCACTACGTCTCCAATGGTCCTGAAATTCAACCCCAAAAAATCCCACTCAAAACCTGCGCGCATACTTCAGCATAAAGGAAAAACCTCTCGCCCTCCGCCTCAGCAACGAACCCCAAACGCACTGCACTGCACTGCACTGCCAGAGCTTTCGTCGCTAAAAAATCGTCTCTGAAATCGCGCTAAAAGCCACTGCCGCCACATACACCGGAGCGAGGAGATCGCAACAGCCACCCACAAACGAAAAATTTAAAATGCCACTCCTCTCTTAATAAAACTCTGCCAACACTTCCACGGCATATCAACCGACACTACCCGGATTAGCAGCAGCAACACAGCAATTGCGAGTAATGCTGCCACCTCGATCGCACCAACAAGGGTTTAACCACCCACAACTAGAAAAACCGAAACCAAAAGACACAAGAGAATGCAATAGACAGAGTGGGAGCGTGAACTGACCTAAGCCATGACACTCCCGGGTGGCGGAACCCACTCTTCCCTACAGAGAGCTGTAGTCTTTCAGGGGATTCCAAGAGGCGCCCGGAGCTTCGAGGCTGCACCAAATCCCTCTTGTGCTGCTGTGCACACCCGAGCGAAGTCGCCAGGGATCGGGGGCCCTGCGGCGACGGCGGCGGAATGCTACTGACTGCCGCGTCTTTCACATGGAAATAGTATCTGTGTGAGTCCCTCTCTATCTCTCTCCCTCTCTCACTCGCATGCTCGCTCCATCGATCGGCCACTAGCGAAGCCTCTCGCATTCTCCAAAGTGTGCCCCAAAGATGCCGTGGTCGTGGCCGTTCTTACTGGGCTCAGTGATTTCGGAGCTTCTCTGTGGTGTTGTGGTGTTGTGGTTCTCTTTCGGCGTTGCCATTGGCTGTGTTTGCTTGCTTCTTATTGGCACCGACTTGTGGTCTTCAGTGTTTTTTTCTCCTTTCGACTCTCATGGAAGTGGGGTTCTCCATACACGTCATGTGGTTTGTATTTTTGTGTTACATGTCTCCACTTTGTTCGCCTTTGCTAGGATGTAAAGAATGGAAGGTAGTCTCCGAATGGATCAAAGAGCAGTTATTCTTTTTTCCGTTTGTAAAATGTGGTCTGAATGGTTCCAGAATTACTCTTGCGTTTCGGTTCTGTTAGTGAAGGCAAGAATAGTAAAGTAGCTGCCGTTTTGATAGACTTGGAGCGGCTAGCTGCCTTTGAAATGGTCAACTGTAGATAACCTGCAGAGGGAGTTGGTATTTGGTGGAGAAATCATTTATTTGAGTCTCGTTGCATAACTGGACGATTCAATTGCATTAACATATCAAGAATAGTGTGATGGGGGGAGGCCGGACGAAGCTTTCTAAATCTATTTTTATGCTGTTAGGTGATTAGAACCAATCATATGAGTGAGATGCCATGGCCGAAGCTCAGACAAGCTCTAACGTCCACTACATGATCCAACAGTAGGAGCTTAAATTTGGCAGTAGTTGATCACTCGGAGAGATATACATCTTGATTGCGAGAAAACCCTCAGATATTTTCAGACAGAAACTCTTGGGAGCACGTATAAATACTAACACTTGCATGTGAATGAAAAAAACCAAGATGGAATTTGTTCGTAAGCAGCACCACTCATCAACTTCAGATCTGATCCCAATTACAACATATATCCAAAAGAGACACGATCTGGTAAGCCGTCGATGAAGCAGAATGCGAGAATTACCAACATAATACTGAACTGGTACAGTTGAGTTGCACAAAATCCGTGGTTGGGATAGCACCGCCATCACCTCCCCCCGTCCACCGCTACGGGCGGATTCAATCTTCTTATGTAATTGCGAGAAAATAGAAAGAGAAATTGTCTATTTGGAAACAATGGTAAAATTGTTATCCTCAACTGAAATGATGAAGATATTAGTTGATCTTAGATTGGAGTAAAAACGTAGCTCTGAATACTGAATTTGTACCTTGGCAAATTGCAAAACTTCGCTGAATCCAACAGTGACATCAGACCTTGCGGAACTTCTTATTCCCTTTTCGGCTCTTCCCTTTTGGAGCCTCTACTGCCTGGTCACGATCTATGATTTCTTCATAATCCTGAAAACTTGCAAACGGCGACTTAGATTTCCCCTCCTTCCCTACAGGAACCTCCACATCTTGTTTTTTATTGTTCTTCTTCTTCAGTTGATCTCTGCTGGCTTTATCTTTCCTGGTAGCTTTATCGTGAATTGGTTTCGACTTCGTCTTACTAGGCTCTGGTTCTTCATCAGATGGTAGATCACCCACTTCTATGCTCCCGTCACTATCATCTTCAGGTTCACTGTCTGGATATTCTCCCAAATCAAAATCATCCTCACTATCACCATCGGAATCACTGTCTGCAACCTCCACTGGTCTGTCCTTTTTCTTCTTTGGATCCACGTCGGAATCGTCATCTAACTCCTCATCCTCCTCATCATCTTCCATGTCGAAAGTGTGTTCCATTTTATCATAGTCAAATTCTCCTTCGCTCTCACCTCCGTCATCTTCACCGGAATCTTCTCCTGCTGATCCCATCTCACGACCTTCATCGCGCTCCAATAAGGCATCTACCTCGTCGTCATCGCTATCATCTACATCGCCTCCATCCACATCATCCAGTCCTGTTATATCATCCTCCTCATCATCCTTTTTGTGTTTTGCCTTTTTCACCTTGCGGTTGCTGACCTTAAATTGGTAAAACTTGTGGAAGACAACATCATCAGGAGCAACTTCGTTTTCGTTGAGAGCCAAAAGCTCTTCTCCAACCAGACGCTTGGCAACCTATCAAAGGAATGACATGCTGTTAGTCCACCATCCAAGAATCCAAGTATATATTACTTCAACGAATATAACAGGAGCATGTTTAATATATTACGATACAAAATAGGAGTATTTACGTACCTTCTTATCAGATCCAGGCATTGGCAAAATAGCACCGTCTTTCTGTTTCTTAGTTTTTGGCTTCTTCTCCGCAAAACGATCCAGAAAAGCACCAAGAACAAGATCACGCAACGGATCGCCAGAATACACCACATTAGCACCTGACAGCAGCGTTCTAGCCATACTGGCCACTGATGGATGCATGTGCATTGCAAGTGCCGAAAGCTCCCACCAGCACGCCTTGTCAGCGTTGCTGCACGTTGCAAAAGTAAAACAATTTTTAGGAGCAGTTAACAACCTGGAGCTAGCCCTCTCCTAAAACATTTTATAAACAATTCTTGTATGCTCAATTTACCAGTCTAGTGCATGCGTGAGACGTCAAAAGCAAATACCAACAAGACACGTTATACGGGTCATAAAGTACTGATGAACATCAAGCTTCTCAAATGCCCTACCAGTGAGAGGGGTCTCGGTGCCTTGAATCATAATAACCTTTCAAAGGCCAGGTCTTCTGCCCAGGTTCTGTAGAGGTACTTTCTTCAGAAAGCTTTGCTGAAGGTTGGCTTGCGTCCTTCCTCGCTAGAGATTTCTTCGATTGAGCTCTACTTGCAATCGTAGTTCCCTTGACGACTGATTTTTTTATGCCACCATCTTCATCAGAGCTACTATCTCCTTCATCTTCTAAAGCTGGAGTAAATCCGTCGACCATATCATCGTCTCCTGCCTCAGCATCAGAATCGCTTTTACTTACGTCTTCAGATGAGTCATTTGTTTCAGGGTTAACTTTAGGAGCTTTATCAGATGAATCCTCATCCGGAATATCCACAAAGTGCTCGACCTCATCATCTTGACTTTCCGGTTGAAGAATCCCATCCCTTGCACACACGAAACGGGAACAAAGTTAATAAAAAATGGAGCATCAACCATTAACTTCATGAGAATGATAACTGGCTTTGTTGCAACTAATGTACTTGTAAAGGGAGTAATTAGAATAAAAAAAGAACTTTTGATGAGTTTTTATATTTTTTTTATTTACTTTCAAAAATTCTTCTTCCAATACAATCCGAAGTCTGAACCTAGTACGAAAATAATTGATTACCAATGATGTAGTACACATTTAGATCAAACATATCACTGCAATATAAGAATGGAAATATCATTAATGGTCCATTCAGGGCAATACGAGAGTTCAAAGTTGAGAGTTCCAATATAAATCTTGATGTCAATAAGACTAACCAGAGACTCGGCCTTGCCTTCAGGACTTCAGAAAGAACCAAAAGGCACCCACAAGCAAAATTAGGGGGCTGTTGCAGCGCTACCTGATATTCAAGAAAATTAACATGATTTGTGATGAGCTACAAAGCTTCAATCCGGGTTAACTACCCCATGATAGTCAAGAATAAACAAGCAGATGAACATTAATCCCAAAGATAAAAAAACTAAGCGGAAAGCTTTATTAAATACGAAAAGAAATAAAAATAACAAGATAAAAACCTGAGTAAGTCGCTTGGCAAATGCAGACATACGCCTAAGATTGATATCTTCCTTCAGTGCCTTAAAGAGAAGATTTAGGAACATTTCTGCCTGCAAATACCGCATCCTGTTTTGTTAACAAATCCTAAAGCAAAAGTAATCAAGGTCTCGGTGTTAGATAAATAATAGCAGAAAAAAGTGATGAATTAGATAAATTTACAGACAGGATGCAACGATAGACGATCAACTTTCTGACGAATTTTCAAAGCTGTTACAAATCGAGGACTACTATTTCTAAGAAATGCACTGGGACATTGTCCATGTTGAAGTCAATGTTTGAATGTGAAATGAATACCTTGTTTGACGTGGTAAGACTTGGTGAGAGCAGAACTGAGTAGAGGGCTCGATAGAACCGTTCACTAACAGCCTGGTTCTTTTGGAGTAACTGATGCAAAAGCATGAGAGCTTGCACAGCAACATTAAAATTATCTGAGTGTACCTGCATTTAGCTTCTACTAATCAGATCAAAACCATAATGAACTGCTGCTGATGAAATTTTTAAAACAACAGATATTTAACATATATAGATATCAATACAAATGGAACAGTCTCAAAAAAACAAAAATAAAATAAACAAATAAATAAAGTCCTTACCAAGCGGAACAGAACAGGAGTATGTTCTTCAATAATAGAATTTACATCGTCTGTAGCCACATATGGGAAAGCTCTGTTAACACCCTTCACAGTCCCCAGTTGCTATTTCAGGCAATTGCATCAAAAGGGCCACAAGTAACACGATCAAAATTAAATTATTGTTGTAAAATGCAATGCACATGTGTGACTAAATATTTCCATCCACTTATTTCGGTGCACAACGTGAAACATAAAATGGGATTCACCGACTTACTGTCAATAATGCAGACAACAGCCTAGCATCAATTTCCGCAGCTACAGGTGCAAAATCAGGCTTTCCATTCGCCCCTTCGCCTTTATTTTTTCTTTTATTATGATTCGAAAACTTCTTTTTCCCTTTCTGATTGAAATTTTCCTTGGTATCACCTACTGTCACAGTCTGCAATCATCAACAGCCATCAGCAAATTACCTGGCAATTGACCAGCTACCTTTTCTATATTAACGAATGAACACATTAGATACAAGCGATACAAGCTCGCCGCAGCAGAAGAAAAAACTTTGAATATAGGGCAGGACAGCGAAAAAAAAGAGTTAGAATTCAAAAACTCACTCTAAAAAGTGCAAAATACAAGTTGATCAGCTTCTTGGCAACCATGGGTCCATCACCTCTTTTGGCAAGCATAATTTGATTCAAAAAGACAGCCTGCAAACATTAAAAAAACTAATAATAAAAATGCACTCACCTCCTTCAAACAGATGAGATACACAATATCGATAAAGTCACGACATTATAGCCACTTTTCCGAGATTTTCATTTATCAATAGCATGACCGTTGCCAACTGAGGTTACAAATACTCGTATTCACTACCGTAACATTACAGCAGCAATCTTTAAAATGCTCCTGTATACATTAGTTCTGCTAAATTATTTATGGAGACATACTTTTGTGAGTTACATAAACAGTAAACAGATACGTGAGAAACAATAGAACCACTCAACCACACACATCCACTAATCAGGTTTTAATATCGGAAAAAACCTGCCGAGAAGGCTATTTGATCATATTAAAAAAACGACAATAGTTCATTCATGTCTAGGAGGAAGGGACTTTTACCGCGTAATATCTGGCACGATTTCCAACATGTGGCCTGAACAAGAAGGAATCAACTTCCTCCACAACAACTGCCTGATTTCCCACACAGGCAATAGGTTGAACCAAATCAGGTCAGCAAATATAACAATTAGTACAAGCCCAGTTCTCTTTACTATTTGAAATACACTTTTTAGAAGTCTGCATGTAAGAGACTATGCTACAAATAATAGACAATACCCATGAATACTACAAACCACTCAAAGTTTCCTAATAAAATACCCTCTGTTCAGTAATTGGGAGTCTAACATCAAGTCTTCAAAAGTGATACCTTCATGACAGGATGGGCTGTGAGGAGGCAGGAGAGCAGATAACTGGCGTTAGAGGCCACTTTCCTCTCTGGGTCACCCAACTGCAAGGAGCCCATGTGTCGATGGTCAGCCATGCATATAATAATAATAAATACCTTGTGCAGCTATTTTAAGAAGAGATTCGTATTTACGTAAAGAAATTTCTGTTCTTCCACACCGATCGATTCCACTCTCTACAATTAAATCATGAGTTCTTATATTAGCCAATTACAATACCTTATTAACGAGGGCTGATAAAAGTCGACGTTCCTGCTCTGGTTTTGTCTTGAGAAGTTCAAAGACGGTCTGCTCACAAGGAAACGCAATCATTGGAAGGAAAATATGTACAACTATGTCGGCGAATATACTCTATTAGGACACACCCAATCAATCGTTCAACGAAAAATCACAGGAATTTTGAAGTTCTCTAATCCAAAAAGTATCAGAAACACCCTTTCATGGCGAAAACCACAGCACTGATTGCCATTTTAGTGTGCTAAATAACAACTACAGACCATCCGCTTATTAGATTCCTTCACATGCACTGACCTTAAGAGCCTTCTCTTTCAAAAATAATAGGGTGTCCTTAGTAGCCTCCTCAAGAGCACCGACAAATCGCTCATACCTGTAGCAAAATCTAAGAGCATCAGGAATTTCCGCACCACATGTTACTTCCATTCTTGCAGTGCCTTGGTAATCCATAAATATTATTAAGAATGTTATGCATCGCGCAAGGAGAAGACAAACAAATAACATACCTCCGTTTAAGGCAGTCTTCGAAGTACCAATAAAGGAGCACTGTCGAACCTTCCTTTGAACTCGCAAGGCTTGATAATGGCTGTTGATTGAGGTACTTCAGCTTTCGATCAGGCAATAAACTGTTTAAAACATATTTTTCCAAATTAAAACATCTGTTAGCGATGAAGTATTACACTAATTTAACAGGAGACGTCAATAAGAATCTTAGAACGTCCTCATCCATCTAAGCAAAATGATCATCCAGAAATTATACAGACATATTAAGATGGAGAAAATGCACATCATGAATTTACAGATATCGAAGAAGCCACTCTATCCAAGTTTTAATTATCATACAACACTTTCGTAATGCTAAACCCTGTAAGGATGATGATTCGTCCATTTCAGAAAGCTAGAGTACCCAAGCCACATTAAATGTAAAATATAAAAATGTTCTACCTGCTCAAAAATAATTCTTTTAAGGCGTCAATACCTATTGCCGCATGCCTCTTCCCCCCCTTCGAGGTCACCATTCCTGAGGAAAAAGCATTCTCAAACATCATCACCATAATTAACAATAATGAAAGTGAATTTTACAACTTTTCTTTCAACAAACCCTCCCTGTCGATGATCCGGATATCCGATGTTCGACCATAATTCGTATTCATGATTTGCAAATTAAAAATCAATGCCTTCGGGAAAGACAGGGCATCCGGTTGGCAACAAAAAACCCAAATTTACCAATAAGTGCATCCAAGGTTCGAAGGTTGAGCATTGGATTGTCCTGCAGCATCACTGTCATAGCTGCAACTTTATCTGACGACGTTCCAGACCTTCGCGCAGTCATCAACCACCTCGTATCACTGTCTTTGGATCGAGATTTTTCGTAATCTGAGACGGCCTTCTCCATGAGTTCCTCTGCCTCTTTTCGTTTGCTCTCAAAGGATTCTTCTCCCTCTGTTGGCTTTTTGCCGGCAGAAAGATCCGTAGCGGCTTTCGCTTTAGGATTTGCTACAGCAACTGCAACGCCTTCATACCATAAAGAAGCACTCTGCAATGACTTAGCCAATGATTTATCCAAGGACACGACCTTCTTGGTAGCATTGCTCTTGGAATCTCCTTCCACAACCCGTTCCTTCTTGGCACTTCTCTCATTTCCCTGTTCGCCGGCCTCACTAGGCAAGGATCGCTTCTTCCCTTTACCTTTCTCGACATCTGCAGCTGCTTTCTTACCTGAACCAAACCTCAACCCTACGTCTTGATCAATGCGATTTTCCTTACTCTTCCCCCCCTTCCCTTTGAAACCCGAATCCTGCAATTCTCCAGCCTTCTTACTCTCCGCCCCTTTCTTCCCCTGACCACCAGGCGACTTCCCAACCTTCTTCCCTTCTACATTCCCCTCTCCCTCCCCTCCTTCTTTCTTCTGCTTCTTCTTCTTCTTCTTCTCTCCAAGTCGCCCCGTCTTTCGAAAATCCGAATCATCAAACCCGGCTCCAAAAACACCACCTCCACTCGTAAGCCCTAGTTGAGCTGCGAAGGAAGCGACTTCCGCTTGAATCGAGTCCAAATTGGCAGCGTCATTGCTCTTCTTCGCCTTCGTTTTGCTCGTGCTCTGCGGAGCTTCAGCCACCTCCGCCATCAGGAATGCGACTAAAGTCCAAAATTCTATCAACCAACGTCGACTTCAAAACAATTCAAATGCACATGCACGACATGCTGCACTTCAACCAATCCACAGCGCAATCTGATGACGGAATTCGCGACCCTGGACGTCGCAACACGGTCTGCCTTCAATCTAAACCCTCTTCCTGCATCTCGAACCTCACTTTGAGCGAGGAAAGCTTAAACCCTAATGCACTTACAGCCCTAAACCCTCCGCACCCTTTAGCCGTGAAACTGGCTTTCCCTAAAGCTGCGTTACCCTAAATCCGTCCTGCAATGGACGTCTGTGTCCACGGTGGCGTGGTGTCGAGTGGGCGTGCCTAATCCCGTGGATTCTGGACCCTTCTATCGCTGAGAGGATTCCGACATTGAATGGAATAGAATCTCTTGATTATTCTTTTGCTTACATGAGTTTTTCTAATAGAGATTTTTTTTTTTTCATTTTAATTTTTTAATCAAAATTTTTGTAATTCAATTTTATAAAAAATAGAAGAAGATAGGAATCTACTGAAATAATTTTGTGTTTTAATTAAATCATCCTTTATTTGCAAACAGTACTCAATATAAATCAGTTTTATAAAGAATGCACACATCAGTTAAAATTATAACATTTTTAATTACGCACAGTTTCTATGTATCAGTTGAATCACAAAGCTTCTTTACATGTGAAAATATCAAAATGATGAAAAATAATGTAAATTCTTAAATTTGAATTGCATGAAAACTTAAAAGATATTTTTAATATTTAAAAGTAAGAATCTAATTCTCGTAATTACAGAAAAAAATTTGTGTTTTAAAATGACGAGAAAATCATATATTGGGATTAATTAAGTTTCATGATTAATTTAAATTTACATAAAAAAACAAAAGTATTAACATCTTCAGTAATCTCTGCAGATTTACAATCTTCTAAATATAGATATTTACATTCTAATTTTCACATGTTTATACTACATCTAACTTTTTTTCCTTTGCAATATATATATATATATATATATATATATATATTAATATATATATATATATATATATATATGTATGCGCTTTTAAATAAACAGTTTTTGTGCTTTCTTTTCTTTTCTTTTCTTTTTTTCCTTTTTTCTGTTAATACTCAAGCTTACTTTTTTTAAGAATGTTATGCTATGAAGTACAACTTTTAAATATATTGTTGATATAAATATTGCCCATTTATAATTAGTTTTAAGAATCCTCTGTGGGTTCAGTAATTGCATGTATACAAGTACTTATTGGTCAATTAGATGCTACAACCTTAAACTAACCATTAATATCCATTACATTACTGTTCTATCCACATTCCTTCCATGAATATCCCTGTTCATTCACCAAGGATCAATTACGCATCAAAACTCAAATCATCACAACCAAAACCCACTTAATTCAATGCTACAAAATGACCCCAATTCCATCTCACTCATTAATAAACAAATCAGCTGTTCTTGTAACTTAAGAACTCATTACAATCTACACACTAATTTCCACACTTGGGTACAAAGCTGAAGACGAAAACAAAGAAGAAGAAGAAGAAGAAGAGAATGTTACAACACTTGCACTGAAGCTTAACTGAAACCTTACTGATGAGCTTCAAGCATCATCGACTATCATCTGGATGTTTTCTGCAACACTTCAGCTGTTTTCTGAGGCTTTTTAGACACGTAAACGATGAATCGTTGTTGTTGAGTTTCATATAGATAGAAAGGGTTGGGAGGTGGAACATTCAGCCCCAAACAGACAGTGAATACCGTTTACCTCACAGAAGCCAACTTGTCGATTAATCTGACTGGATAGTACTGTGATGCAGATACCGCTTCTTCACTGCGGCTCACGCAATGCGATGTGTGAGAGTTAATAGCCAGAATGGATTCTGGTGGTTATGTACCTGAAATTCTGTTAGACATGTGAATGTGTTGGTTGCACGCATCAAAGCAACGTGACTCTGAGATCTAGATTACGTGGTTCTCCGAGTGAGTGAAAAGCCTCTGCTCAAAACAACAACTGAGCATTTCTGCACACAATGGATAAGTCAGACAGGTTTTCTACTTCTCTTCCCAACTTATCAAACAATGATCAGTAAATGCCGAGAGAAGTATGAACCAGGTGGCCGAAATACTTGTTGTGATGCAGCAGCAAAAGCAAGGAGGTCTTCCAACCTGCAACTTGCAAACCTCATTGCAGCTCTAGAAGTGCACAATGACAAGGGAAACTAGCCCTTGTGCTCAGTCATGCAAGCTAGACTAGACTAGACTCACAAGCTTTGCTAACCATGTGTAATTGTTGTTAGGTGGAGTGCCATCTGAGTGAAGCTTGCAAAACATGGCAAAATGAATGTAGCAGGAATGTTGGAAAAACAACAAGTGATTGAAAGCATGTCAGGTGGATGTGAGAGAAAAAGACCCAAGTATGGGAATAATAAGTGGAGGACAAGACATGGGTGCAAAAAGTAACAATTTTGTGGGAAGGAAGTTGGCAAGAGTGAGTCAAGATGACCTTTTGTTTTGTTTTTGAATATGGTTACTTTTTGAGAACACTTTTTTGAAACATTTGTGTGCTACAAGTGTCTGTCAAAAAGATTTTTTGATAACTAATTAGTTATTTTATGTTTTATGCATTATTTTTATATAACATTTGGTTTATCTTGTTATTGCAATTTTAAAATTTTATCATGTTTATTTCTTTTAAAACAAAATGTGTGTATATATATACATATATTTTTTTAATAAAACATATCATTTCAAAATAAGATAATATTTTTTAAATGAAATTTCAGAGAGATTATGTCTTAATACAAATAAACAAGAAACTAACCAAAAGTGTTATAAGTTTTTTGTTTTTTGTTTTTATTATTGTATACGTTGTAATGCCTTAAACCTTAGCAAAAAAAGTGTACAATTGGTTGCACTATAATCCAAATATCAAGAAACTCTTACAAATTCAAAAAGGTTATTAATGTATATATATAAATATGTACAAACTATGCTAGATTCATCATCTCTTAATTGAATTGAAGATATTTTTTACAAACCAATTGTACAATTTCATCTGGTATTTCTGTTAAAATTTTATTAACTATTAGAAGATATTTTATTAACTATTAGAAGGTATTATTTTTTTAAAGAACTTATTATGTTCAAGAATACAAATGACTTCTTCATACATATATATAAATATATATATATATATATATATATATATATGCATATACATATATGATCAATTATTGTTTGTGTATTAAGAAATGCTTTCATGGAACCCACTTATTGTGCTTACAAAACAGAAGTACAAACTGACAAGTGTATTTTTAAAAATGCAAATATTTTGAATCTGATTTTAAATTTTTTGAGTTTTCAACAAATCTAAAAGATCTTCTAATAGTTAATAAAATTTTAACAGAAATACCAGATGAAATTTTTTTACCTTATTGATGATATTTTGATTTTCAGTACAGTCCTTGAAAATCATGAAATATGTGTATTTTGTTTTTAAAAAATTACAAAATTGTGTGTTGTATGTTTAATAAGACACGTTTTTATTATATCAAGTTGAAGCACTTTAAAAAAATTTATCTTCAATAAATTTGTATTACAATAACCAAATGCAATTTTAGTTTTTATGGTATATTCAATTCCAAAACCAATCTGTAACGTTCAGTATATTTTTATTCTAAACAATTTATATAAAGAAATATCAGATTTTCGCCATAAGATATATTTCTTAATTAACGAACATGCAATTAGAAATTAAGTGGACACTGGATGTAGATAAAAGATTTCAGTTTTTTTTAAAAATGCATCAACTCTCATGTTTTAATACATCTTGATTTTAAAGAGTTATTTTTATCCACAAGTAAATTCTTTTTTATTTTATTTTGAGTACTATTCATCTAATCAAAAGTAAATCATAGATTTAACTTGGATTTTTTCCTTTAAAAGAAAATTAATAAACTTGTGAAATGTGTGAAAAAAGGAATTGTTACATTTCTGAATTATTACAAAATAGTACCATTTTTTAAAAGCATTAAGGATCCAATGGTGTATACAAATTACAGAAATGTTAAACACTTTTTATTAGCTTGTACTCTAGATTTTTTCAAACTTGATAGAGTGCACTCTTATCATATAATATATGTGTCACATAAAATCATCTTTAGCACCACTTTTTTTTTCTTTTTTTTTAAAATTAATTCAAATTAATAATTAAATTAAATTAAAAATCCATAGTCTTCTATTGTCATGGACTTAATTTGAGATCTTTTCCTTTAAAGTTCTTTTGATGCCATATTTGTAACAATAGACCAACTAATATAGAAGATACATTATATATATATATATATATATATATATCTGAATAGATAATATTTATTTTCAAAAATATTGTGTTTAAGTTTGAGACTTATGAAAGAAAAAAATTAAATGTCATTATAAGATAATTTTGAGAGTTAATATTTAGAGATCATTACTTAAATTTGAAGGATGGAAAAATACTGTATTACTTTTATTTATAAAATAATGAAAAAATATAATTAGTTAATTATGTCTTAAAGAAGTACCCAAATTTGTTATCTGTTATCAATAAGATTATTAGATATTCTACTTGTTTCTAACCAATCTATCTTATAACAAGATTATCCATGTTTGTGTCTAAAGAAATGCACCATAATGATTTTATGTTTGTAGTTTTGTAATTTATTTTTTGTGAGCTCATTATCTTATCAATACAAAAAACACCATTAATATTATCAATGAATTTTATGCATTTAAAATTTTTTTTATAAATATTCCGTCATTTTATTATTTGCATTTATATTGTGTTTAAGCATGCTAAAAAATGTCATTTCACTTTCCTCCATCAATATTTACTGTTAAAAAAAATCTGAATGATGAATCCTTTCTTCATATATTTTCCAAAAAACAACCAATGGGTTATTGACCACATTTGAAAAACATCAAGAATGACAGAAAGACTTTCTCATAAAAATTGAAACAAAAATCCTATACAAGCTAAAATTGGATTAGAATCAATGCAAATTAATTGCCACACTACATAAACTCTTACATATCACCAACAGTTACATTTCTTTATTTAACAATTCTGCAAGTGAAACACAGAACAAAACTCATGTTGGGAAAAGGAATATTCTATACAATATACCGCACACGTCGAACAGCTTCTACCGTTGAGAAGCGGTGGCTCACACGACTCAGTTAGCATCGCCGTCGCCGTCGTTGGGATCGTCGTCATGGTGGTCATCGTTGGTGTCGTCGTCGTCGGGGATGGCAGTGAGGAGCAGGAGCAACGACGAGAAGAGATGAGGCAGATCAAGAATGGAAGCTCATCGGAGCAGCAAGCAGTGGCGACGATGGCGACGATGGCGATGAGGATAAACAAAGCTCCGTCGGGAGAACAAACAACCAACACCGCCCCATCGATGCCACCACAATGTACAGATGCGGTGAGACCAGAAGGACTGAGTTTCGTGATTTCTACTCCAAGGGACCCGAGCTGTGCAACACACTGTGCAAGGTGGGCAATAGGAGGTGGCAGCACAGGGCGGATGAGCTGGCTGGCTGGCTGGCTAGGCCTCGAGGCTCGTGTCTCAGACCGACTCCTTGTAGCCGTCCTGTCGGAGGCCTGCCTGCATAGCCTGGTGGAGTTCTATCAACGCTGTCCATCACCATGCTTTTTTGCGTAAGGCCCCACCCATGCAACCCACGTCCTTTTGGCTCTTGGGCTCCCTCGGCGGATGGTAGGTCCCAGTCCCCTGCTGCTGCAGCCCGTCGTACTTTTGGCGTGACGAGAATCTATCCAACTTCTGCCACTCTGTGCGGAAAGTCGCTCTGCTGAGTGATGGATCAACGACGAGTTCCAAACTGGTGGACAAGGTTCCCCGGATCTCTTTTTCTACAGAACTCTGCCTCCGAGACTGGATGTTGCTGCGCTGGGAGCACAACGAGTTGGCACTAACTGGATTTGATATTACGGTTCTATTTTCTTTTCGTTTCTTTTTTCTAAAGGATATTAATTTGCAACCAGTTCTTCTTTCTGGGTGGTTATCAGTTGCCGATGGACAGGGCTCTGGTCATGAAATCTTCTATGCACAGTATACACCAGTAAAGAACAATTGCATACACTTCTGGGGTGTCTTGTCTGGTACTTGAAGTCTTAGAAGCAGCTCCCGATCACATATCACGCTTGTTGGCTCGGAATGGTATCAGGTAGTCCTCCAGCCACGCATTCAAAGAGGAGAAAAATATGTTGCTGGGTGCAAACAAAATGAACCGCTTTGTTGCACAACACAGAAAGAGATTTGAGCTGTAGCGGTGAAATCAACCGTTGCAGTTACAGTAGTTATACCAACCTCTGAAGTTACTACTTGACCCAGGTATTGGAGGTTTGATCAGAAGATTCCTGCCCACCCCAAGTGGCTTCGTACAGAAAACATGCCATACACTTAAGCGACATAGCTCAATATCCAAAAACATGATCATGCACCATGTTCAACATTGATAAGCTTAAAGAAATTGAGAGAGGCAAAGGTGGCCCATCGATTGGCCCAGGAACAGTGAACCTGGTGATAGCATCCTGAAACTTGAAAATTGTAATAAATGTATAGACTCATTATATGTGGTCACAGATTAGCAGTACTAAACGGGTTTCGGAACATAGAATTTTGTGGGAAAAGATCAAAGCTCACAATCTGTCATTTAGACCACAAAACGCTGCTTTGTTGTTAACCTCCTTGGAATTTGTTTATTTTATTAACTTGGTGAACTAGGAAATGCTTTGAAGTTGGGAAAATAAAAACGATGGAGATCATTAAATCACTTCAGAAATTGTATTGGCCTCAAATTCAACCATAGGAAAGAGCACTTCTCTCAAATTGAGGTTGGTTCTTGACAATGTATGGATTGCGCATAATTTTCAAAGCAAAAAGTTGCTGAGGAGCCACATCAATCATCAGTTTTGGCTGTTCACAGCCGTTCACATTTTCTCCATTAATGGTGGTACTTGGAAATTTGACTTGTGGCCAACTCAGTAGAAATTACATGCACGCTCTCTATCCCTCTCTCTCGAAAATTGGAGGGCGGCGAATACACACTCTCTGCATGCACTCCTTGTCGATCCATACACATGTACTTCAGTGGATGTTGGACTGTCTTTTACTAGGGTAGCTGAACAGGATTCTCAACCTCAAAGGTTGATATGTTCAGTCCTAAATGTGTTGAAATCTTGGGAAACATAGCCTCTAGATGCTGCAAAGAGAGGAAATTAATTCATAGCCCTTGCATACGTCCCTGCTGCACTGTTTGTATCCACTTAATGTATTACGAGATATCCGAAAATTCCTGAACAACACTGCAGTGTTCGTAAAAAGACCTTGGGTAAAAGAAAAAGATACTCTACCCAAGGCTTTACGGTACTACAAGATGGATTACCGCACACATAGAGCTGAATACCTCGGCAATATACTAGCGCAACAGAGGCTGAGTGTTTTGTCTACCAAAATGAGGAAAGCAGCATCGTCAATTATATCATGCAGGCATCGCTATCTATCACTTTCCATCCACGGTCCTCATGCCTGGCTCAGCACACTCCCTTTGTATGCCACCTACAAACTCAATGGAAGTACCTCCCGTCCGATGTCGATGAATCGGCCTTATGCAAATCCATTGTGAAATTCAGTATCAATATATATATATATATATATATATATATATATGTTTTCTGTCCGAACAAGTGCAAGATTTAATCTAGTTGAAACAGAAGAAGAGCAAAGTATAGCGAGAGGAAGATGCCTCTGCAAGAGGAGAGAGAGGCGACGGTTGTCCTATAAATATTTGTGCTCATAATCTGAAAGTAGTGCCTGTCTAGCAGCCATGTTTTGTCAGAGTGCACATTGACGTCCGCACGATCCACAGCTTTTTGGTACCAGATTACCAGAAGGGGAGCTGGTTACCTGTATTTCATCTCTGAGCATGAAGGTGCGCGTGCAGTTGTGCTCAGGAAGTTACCTTGCGCTGGAGATAAGGCTAATCGAGTTTCTTTTCCCAAGTATAAGACGTGAGTAGAGTTGCGGAGCCAGCCGTGTGACCTCCAAAACACAGGGAGCGCGGAGGAACTAGTCGATTGTTTTGATTCAGGAGCAAGCCATGGCAAAAGACGCGGGCACGGAGTCTGGGCTCCCTTCCAAGGACTACACTGACCCACCCCCGGCGCCTCTCATTGACGCCGCCGAGTTCGGCCGATGGTCCTTCTACAGAGCCATCATCGCAGAGTTCGTCGCCACTTTGCTGTTCCTGTACATTACCATTGCAACCGTGATCGGTGCCAGCCGAAATGCGGGCTGTGCGGGAGTCGGACTATTGGGCATCGCGTGGGCGTTCGGAGGCATGATTTTCGTGTTGGTGTACTGCACCGCTGGTATCTCAGGTACACGAAATGATCGATCTCAAGCTGTAACTTGGTCTAAGCTGGAATGACTTGAATCAACAGGGGACCCCGTTTGAGCCGCAGCAGTGAATTTTCCAGTGTAAATCGGACTACAAAATTGCCCGAAACTGATTGAGAATTTCTGGCAATTGTATCATTTTCTATGCAGTTTTATCAACGTTCACAAGTAACTCCAGAGTGAAGTAGACTGCATTCGAAATATTACTTACTCTTGCTGTCATCACATTTTTCTAATCACCACTACTTTTGAACTGTGGCAGGAGGGCATATCAACCCAGCAGTCACGTTCGGTTTGCTCATGGCACGAAAAATTTCGCTACCTCGTGCTCTGACATACATGATAGCTCAGTGCTTGGGAGCAATCTGCGGTGCAGGCCTTGCGAAGGGGTTTCAGACTGCTTTCTACATGAGATATGGAGGAGGAGCAAACTCTGTGGCCCCGGGGTACAGTACAGGCACTGGTCTGGCCGCTGAGATCATCGGCACTTTCGTTCTGGTATACACCGTGTTCTCTGCCACCGACCCTAAGCGCAATGCCCGTGACTCTCATGTGCCGGTAAGGATTTAATGCACCGCACTTTCAAACGATCTAATTTGAGTAAAACAGAATTGATGCTGTTGAGGCGCTATAGATTTCAAAGTGACCCGATCATAACCAACTCGTGGAAAGATTATTCAAATCTAACATATGAAGAAGCCGGCTTCTTTGTGTACTTGCTGCAAGTGCTTGACATTTGTGTGGGGCTCCATGTGCAGGTGTTAGCTCCTCTTCCCATAGGATTTGCAGTGTTCATGGTTCATTTGGCAACTATCCCCATCACAGGAACTGGTATCAACCCCGCAAGAAGCTTCGGTGCAGCTGTCATCTACAATCGCAGCAAGCCTTGGGATGATCACGTAAGTTGTTCACTTATCCTCATTCTGAACATTTAGTTGATGTCCTACAAACAAGCCTCTGTGATCAGTCATCATCTTCTTCAGCTTTAAACTCGAAGTTATGGTTTAATTATTGGGGAGAGAGAGAGAGAGAGAGAGAGAGAGAGAAAAAGATTGGTCGTTTAACTGGCTCTGAAACTTCTTAAATGTTGTGCAGTGGATCTTCTGGGTTGGTCCATTTCTGGGAGCAGCTTTGGCCGCTAGTTACCACCAGTACATCTTGAGAGCAGCACCTTTCAAGTCTCTCGGCTCCTTCAGAAGTGCCCCTAGTCACGTCTAAACACGAGTTCCTGCATCTCCGTGAGCTAGTCCTGGTGGCTTGCAGTGTGAAACAATCACCATTGTGTTTCTCTTCGGCTTTCCTGCTCTGTAATGATGTGTTAATTTACTTGCCGGGAACCCGATTGACACCGAGTGACCAAACTCACGGCCGCTAATCTTGGTTGCCGATTGGACGAATGAATATGTTTACCAGAGTGTTGCGTGTAGGGGCATATAATCCTGCTCTTTTTCAGAGAGCAGAGATTAGGGTTTAAAAATAGAATGGTTTTTGATTATCAGGACAGAACCTCCAGGGAATTTGTTCTTTTCTTTTTTGTGATGGATGGAACAGAAAATGTAGGTAAACAATCCATGTTGCAGCTTATCTAGATGCCTCTGTTTGGCTCTGTAGATGCCTTGGACCCAAATGCTCTCGTGTGAGGAATTGGTTGTCGACCCTTGTACTGATAAATTTTCTGTGAAGCAATAACTCCTTTTCCTATTTCATGCTCCCACAGCAGTTCTCTGATTCACACATGTGCCAATGTAAAGACTTTTTTCCTCATGGCTGATCACCTTCACATAAAAAAGGAAATCACTTACGCATTGAAAATTGTGTCTCATCCACAATCAAACTCTAGATTCTTTGGAGAGACGAAACTTGCCAAAACCCATCCTTCAGTATAACATTCCTGACAGCAAGTCAGATACCACTTCTGGCACACGATTACTAATCACCACGAGAAGCAATCCAAGTCTTAAAAACGCTACCACAGCTGCAGCTTTGCGATCCATCACCAGTTTTGACCATGCTTCAAAACTAGGAAACGCCACACTAGCCACCTGTAAACTTCTAACAAACCTTCCAAGCTTTCGGAGTGACGGAAAGCTGCAGAAAGATTAGAAGCAGACTGTCAACACGAAGCACTTACAGTACTTGCTCTTAGATCTCTACAAAAGCAATTCCTAGTGAATCGACAATCACAGAAGTGGCCAAGAGCACGACCACACCAATTAATCCATGGATGGATCGTGAGAAGACGAAATCAGGATCTGTGCGCCGATGGTGGTGCAGTCCGCGACGTGCATCGATGATCCTGGTGGGGGTCCAAGACTGCGTCTGCTGACTTGAAGCAGGCGAGTGAGTGGATGGGTACAAGTTGGCGACTGAAGCAGGAAACTGTTGGAGGGGGAATAAAAGCATGGCGCTCAACAGTGAGAGTGGTTGGGCTGTGGGGTTCACAGCTACGAGATGCTGCACCTCGGGATCCACGAAGAGGCGTAGAACTCAATCTTGCGTACTGGACAATTCTGTCTTGTGCGCATCTCTGTTTAGTATATCATTCTGTCTAGTATATTAATCTGCTTAGTATGTAAGTCTGTCTGGTACACATTTCTGCTCGGTATATTAATCAGTCTAGTATACATTTCTGTTTAGTCTGTCATTCTGTCTAGTTTATTAATCTGTTTACTGTATAACTCTGTCTGGTGCACTGTTCTATTTGGTGTATGATTCTGTTTAGTATATAACTCTGTCTAGTACACATTTCTGTTTTGATTGCCATTCTATCTAGTAAACTAATCTGTTTAGTATATAGCTCTGCCTAGTACATATTTCTGCTTGGTGTATCATTCTGTTTAGTATACAATTCGTCTCGCACACATTTCTGCTGCGTATATAATTTTGTCTAGTACACATTTCAGTTTCGTAAACATTGGAGTTCAGTAAGAATTTCTGTTTGTTACACGTTTCTGTTTAGTGTATAGTTTTGTTTGGTGTACATTCCAGTTTACTATGCATTTCTTCAGACATACCCTGCATGAACTTGAACTTGTGTTTACTACTGTAGAAGGTGATCCACAGCACTGCATCTTTCCTCTAATTGACATGATGTTATTAACTTGTTGAAGGAGGAATGAATTGTGAATTGCAAAAGTTAGACTCTCAATGACTAGTACAGAAACTTCCTAAAGTTTGTTTATTTAATTAAATTCTTTGGTTGTAGCTCTACAAGAAACTAATGCTTCATTATTCAAGTGGTTTAATATATATATATATATATATATACATAATTTTTTGTATTCAAATAATTAATATATAATATTCCTTTTCATAAGTTTCATTTTTCTTTAAAATATATATAGATCCTTTCTATATATATATATATATATCCTTTCTTGGCTCTTTAAAATCCTTGACAAAAAGTAGTGCAAGTCATTTTTAATGCCAATTAAGATTTTTATTTGAAAAATTGAACTTTAACTGGTTTTGAATTGTATTATCCTAATCCCACACCTTATTTACTTAAAAGTACTTTTGAAATCCATAAAATATTTTTACAATGCAAACTTTAATTTAAGATTATTTGTGTTTGCTAATCTTAATTTAAAAAATTATTATTAAAAAATATCATTAATTTTCTAATACATATTTTAAATAAAAAAGTAATAATTATTAGATTCTATCATCTTAATTTTTAGAGTTATTACTTATTATTTTTCAATATAATCAAAATTTTAAACTTTATCTTCAATATAAATACTTTAAAAAAGATATAAATAAGATTTTTGTAATCACATGCTATCGCGGATATAAGATTTATTCTAGGAATTATCTAATTAATATATATTAATAAAAATAGATAAAATAAATTAATTTGATAATATCTTAAAAAGAACCTTTCTAAAAGCTTCATAGATGCGGAATCACCTTTATACATGTCTATAGGTGATTGATAGGTTAGAAACTTGGTCAATAAACTAGCCACGTGTTGCACATATTGGTAGCTTATGGAATAAGCTAGCCATATGTCGCACATGTTGGTAGCTTGTGGAACAAGCCAAGTACATGGTACACATGTGAGAAACTTGTCTTACAAGTTTGACATGTGTCTTGCAAATTAGACACGTATAGGAGGTTCTATAGAATACTGCTACATAATTCTTAGATAGATAATATAAATAGAAACAAGAGTGAAGCCTTCTTCACTCTTATCAAATCCTTTCTTGCTTCTAGTCTAATTCAAGAGTCTCATGTATTTTCTAATCTTTAGCAATAGCCATTCCAGTTTCTTCTTGAATATACATATTTCTTTATTTTTATCTTGTTATTTTTTTTTGACATAGTTTTTATTAATTTATGCATTTGTTTTAATTTGTGTTCTTAACAAATTGACAAGAGTGAAATTACAATATTAGAGCTTTGTCTCTTCTTGATTAAAAGTGAAGTAACCCTTTTTCTTAATAAGACATAAGCATATTAGAAGTTGTAGATTAACCACTTCTAAACTGATATTATTTCTAGAATTTTTTTCCTTTGTTCTTAAGTATTTGATTTTGTAGTGAGAATAGATATATTTTTCTTTTTCTATTATAATATCATGGTAGAGCTTGTTGAAATGAAAAATGTAGTGGCACAAATACAAGAGCAAATGAGAGAATTAATGCTTGCAATGCATCAACTCAATGCACCACCATAAGTAGCAAAAAGATTAATAGGAGATGAAGATATAGTGATGATTCGAGCTGCTTTAGGCCTTACTATTTCACCTACAATTGAACACCATTCAAGCATCAAAGAACTAAAAATTAGTTTGTCGGAGAAGTTTGATGGAACCATATCTAAGTTTTGAGGATTCATCAATCAAGTTGTCACGGACACAAAATACGAAGAGGAAATCTAAATAAGAATTTCAAAGAGAAACTGGCAAGAACTAGATTGATCAGATGAGTACAAGAGCAACACCAGAGAGGTGAACTAGAGCTCCAAGAGATGTATTCTCGACACTGAAGAACTCTTCAGTCTCAACTCCTATATATACTTCTAAATAAGAAACTTCTTGAGCGACTTCCAACAACTTAGAAAGCTTCTTGAGCAGCTTCCATGAATTAGGAAGCTTCTCAAGCAACTTCTACCAGCTTAGAAGCTTCTCAAGTAACTTCTACTAACTAGGAAGCTTCTCAAGAAACTTCCACTAACTGCTAGTGGAAACTTCTAGAAGGTTCCAGGGACTTGTTTCTAGAATGTTCTAATTTCTAGAAGGTTCTAAGACTATGTCCCTAACATCACCCCCTCCTTTAGCTTCAAGGTCTCCGAGAAGCAATGTTGTTTTCAGTCAATACCAACGCAAAAAAATGAAGATCTGTCGCATAACGTCTGCTATGAATTCCAATTGTCCTTCACGAGGCAAGTGGTTCATCGGTCCTTGAAGCCAACGGTAGTGGCCCATGCCCTCAACTTCCGACCAAGCATGAACTTCCGTGTCCTCATTGTGAAATTGTCTTGCAAACATACCTTCTGGCTGACTATTGTAAGCAGGCTCGACTTCAAATACAATCACCAGTGATCGGTTACTTGATATCCTCCGTCGTCGTCGTGGTGCAGGTGGTTCTTCATCTCGAGGTCGCCTTCGTGAGCTAGTAGGTTGAGATGATATGATTGGCATGGTATCTATCTCTTGGCTATCCATGTCGAAAGACCAAACTATGGCTATCACAAAAGATCTACTCTATCTTGGAGAAAATAACTACATCAACTATGAATTTTGGTAGTGTTCTCTCCTCCTTTTATGTTACTAGATGAGCAAGCTTCCGAAAGAAGTTATCCTCAAATTAGCTTAGGTTTTTGAGGATATTGTTGATGAAACTCTTGTACCTTTTACGAAGCATTGGCAAGATTTTTGGCTGGCTCCCATGTTCGCTCATTGATATCATAGCCTCTCCAATGTACAAAATACTCCAATTTTCCTCATTTACGTTGCGAATCTAGCACCTTTTCTACCTTGCATTCCTCGTGGTTCTCGATTTTGATACTAGGTGGCGAACTTTGCACTCTTCCAGGAAAAGACGATTCTCGATAAATCTCCAACAAAGAAACATGAAAGACTGGATGTACCTTCATAGCAGCTGGTAACTCCAGATAGTACACCACTGGATTGATTTGCTTCAAGATGACAAATGGTCCCAACCTCCGATAGTCCAACTTATCACACGGCCGCTTGGTCTTGATATTCCGTCGAAGTAGCCATATCTTATCTCCAGTTTTGAAAATACGTGCTTGATTTCGAAGTTTATTTGCGGATGTCTTATAAGACTCTTGAGCAGACTGCAATTGCACCTTTAACATAATTTGAAGCTCTGATAGCTGCTTCACAAATCCTTCAGCTGCTGGGTTGTTATTCGTTGACAGACTTAACAAATCAAGCTTCGGATGGTACCTACAATTAGAAAAGAATGGTGTTTGTTGAGTTGACGCGTGCAAGGTGTTGTTATATGCAAACTCGGCTAATAATAGATATGCGATCCAATCATCTTGTTGATAGTTGATGCTGCATCTTAGATACTGTTCCAAAACTTGATTCACTCGTTCTGTTTGGCCGTCAGTTTGAGGATAGAAAGCTGAAGAAAGCTTGATATCCACCTTCAATATTTCATAAAGAGATCTCCAAAACTTTGATACGAACTGAGTTCCTTGATCCGACACGATATCATCTGGTAGGCCATCATATCGATACACATTGTCAAGAAAGAGCTTTGTTGTATCTTCACTTGACGATGTCTTTTTGCAAGGGACAAAGTGCGCCATCTTTGTAAGTCGATCTACCACAACAAAAATGCTGTCGAAATAATTCGATGGTGGCAGGTCTATAATAAAGTCCATAGAAATTGAAGACCATGATCACCGTGGAATTGGCAATGGCTGTAAAAGTTCATAAGGGCGATGCCGAGGATTTTTAGATCTTGAACAGATGTCGCAAGTGAGGACAAAATCTTTCACATCCTTCCACATTTGGGGCCACCAGAAATCTCAAGAAATAAGTTCCAAGATCTTGTTGAATCCAAAATGTGCCACAACTGGAAAATCGTGATGAGATTGAAGAACTCGGAGCCGTACTGGTCCTTTCGAAATATACAACCGCTCCTCGAAGTATAAAAGATCTCCCTCCACTTTAAACTTGTCATTATTGGCACGTTGCTTGATATCAACTCCTATTGAATCTTCAATGGTCGTGATACGTACTTGATTGAGGAAGTCAGCATCGATTGGTACAATGGCAGCGTGAAGCCAAAATTGCTCTGGCTTCAACAGCGTCGTACATTGTTGGTCGAATGCTGCCTCTCTTGCCTTTGGTGTAAGATACGATCTCCTCGATAATGCGTCAGATAGTCCTTGTTGCTTTCCAAGTTGATAAGTGATAACAAAGTCAAATCTAGATAGTAACATATTCCACCGAGCTTGACGCCAATTCAAAATTCGAGCCGACATGAAATATTCCAAATTCTTGTGATCCGTATATATGGTTACCGGATGTGCCGCTCCTTTGAGAAAGTGACGCCACTCTTGGAAAGAGTCTACTATAGCAAGAAGCTCCTTATTGTGGATCTTATAGTTGATCTCAATATCAGAGAACTTTCGAGAATAGAATGTAACTGGATGGAGCTTTTCATCAGAGACTCATCTATGAAAGTACGCTCAAAGCAAATCCAAGCATCGCAGGCTTCAAATAAAAGGCTCATAGTAACCGTGACCAAGATCGAGTCAGTCAGAAAAGCCATCTAAGATCTCAAACGCTTGTTTCAGAGCCCCATTCAAGCTTATCCTTACACGTCAACCGAGTGAGTAGAGTAGCAACTTGGGAATAATTCTTAATAAAAATCCAATAGAAGTTAGCAAAACCAAGAAAATATTGTACGTCTCTAACCGTCTTTGGAACCTCCCACAACACGATTGCTTCCACTTTCTTGGGATTCATTTTCAAGCCTTCTATAGTCGCGATGAATCTCAAAATCTCCATCTCAGTTTGGTGAAATAAGCACTTCTCCAACTTGGCGTAGAGTCCTCGCTCACGTAGTTTTTCAAGGACGAGACAAACATGCTTTTCATGGTCTTTTTCATTCTTAGAAAATATCAGAATATCATCCAGATAGATGACAACAAAATCATCAAGATGCTCCCGGAAGATGTCATTCATCATGTGTTGAAAAACTGCCGGAGCATTGGTAAGACCAAAAGGCATGACATTATACTTGAAATGGCCATACCTTGTACAGAAAGCTGTCTTCCATTCGTCTCTTTTTTTAATTCGTACAAGGTTGTAGGCTCCTCCTAGATCGATTTTTGTAAAGATCCTTGCCCGTCCAAGTTGTTCAAGAAGACCAGATATCAAGGGTAACGGGTAACGATTCTTCTTTGTTATCTTGTTGAGACCTCGATAGTCCACACACATCCGTAGCGAGCCATCTTTCTTTTTTACAAATAAGATTGGTGCTCCAGTTGGTGACTTTGAATGGCGAATGAAGTTCTTGGCTAGATTCTCATCAATGTACTTCCGCAATTCTGCCAACTCCGTCTGCGACAAATTGTAGATTGGGCCAAAAGGGGGTTGTGCTCCTTCTTGCAAGTCTATGGCACAATCATATGGTCGATGCTCCGGTAGCATATCAGCATTCTTTTTTTGAAACACATCTTGAAAATCATTATATTATACGGTAGAATATCAGCATTCTTTTTTTGAAACACATCTTGAAAATCTTTATATTGCTCCGGTATACTTGTTGTCGAAATCTTCTCTTTGCTGGTTGGAGTCGCATAAATGAAAAATGGTGTACCTTCCTTGGATGATCTTATAAATGCTCTTGCTCCAATAAATAAAGGTTTTTTGATTCGGGGTCTTCTAATTGATTTACTCTCGGAATGTTCTATTAAAAATGCTATCTTTCGTAACCTCAAAACTATGGTTGGATTATACTTTTTCAACCAGGAAAGACCAAGAATAATAGGACTTGACGGAGTCTTTATAATGTTGAAGATAATATAACTACTATGGTCCTTAAATGCTATTTCTATAGGTTTTGATTTATGAGTGATACTATCAGACAGTAAAGGTCGTCCATCTATGACTTCTATGTAAACATGTTTAGGTTTCCATACTAGAGGGATCTTATGATGTTTAGCATATTCTTCATCTAAGAAAGAAGCGGATGCTCCTGAATCTAGTAATGCTAAGGTTTTAAGCTTCTGAGGACCAAAAAACAAAGGGATTGTAAAACAAAGGGCAGGTTGGGCAGAGAGGGAGGAACCTGATTGTTGTTGCGATTTTTGACTGTCCAGCCGCATGGTTCCTATTATGACTGGGCATTTTTGTATTCCTGAAAAAACGTGCCTCTGATCTTGACAATGCATCGATTCTGCTTCTTGGGGCAATTTCCAACCTTGTGGCCTTCTTCACCGCAATATAAGCATAGTCCTTCCTCCATGCGCCGCTTCTTCTCTTCTGGAGTGAGGGATTTGACACGTACCGCATCAATTTGCATGTCGTCCATCTCGGAATATGAATTCAAACTGCTTGCTGACATGGTTGAGGCGTGACGAGTCACATATTGTCTTGGATGTTGGTCTTAGCGATGCTGAAATAGGCGGTTGTCATACTTCACAGCTTGGCTAATGGTTTTGTTGAGCGTTTGAGGATCAGGAAGAGATAATAGCAAATCCTTCACATCATCCATCAAATCCCAATAAAATTGATTCGTCAATGCTTCTTTATCCCAGTTGATGTCACATGCTAATTGTCTGAAGTTTGATGCATAAACTGATGCAAAGCGTGTCCCTTGTCATAGTGATCAAATCTTTGTTGTAGCCCATCGAGCCTTGTCATGCTCGCCAAATGCTTCCGCAAACGCTTTCAAAAAAAATTCGAAGTTGTTCAAAATTGATGATCCCTTCTCGAATAAAGGAGCAAACTATGATAGAGCCTGCCCCGTAAGTAGGGTTCCAACCAGTCCAACACATGACTCCTCCGTTGGATAACATTTGGGCTGTAAAATTATTATTAACCTGATTTGATTGACAAAACCTCAAAACTTGGAGCGTGTACTATCGAACTTATCTAGAAGGCTAATTCAAGGTTCCTTTTATTGTAGAACTAGTGGTTCTTGTCGAATTACAGGCAAAGCTGTTTCTTCTGGTGCATAAACTTGAGGTTGATGAATTCTAGATTGTGTTACTCCAGGTGCTCCATTTTTATGAAGTCTTGCAAACGCTCCTTCAATCTCCGCAGTTCTTTGCGATAACATAGCAAGGGCATTCATAATGGCGTCCAACTTGAACCCCGAACTTTCAGTCATACTAATCCCTTGATCTCCAGCCATTCTAAAAGAGAGAAATAATTGATTCTACAAAGAAGAAAATAATGGTTTAGAGGAGGGTACTCCGCAACCTCTAAAACGTCTAAAATTCTTCAAGAAAAGAGGTAATCCACTCTCTCCAAGAAGAATAAGACTCCAATATTGTAATGGGAGAGATATCAGTTTAGAGGAGGGTAATCCGCAACCTCTAAAACACTAGTATACCTTCAAGAAGAGAGGTAATCCACACTCTAACAAGAAGGACTAGTTCTAATATCTGAGATGAGAGTAGTCTCGACAAATTGCCATGGACAGAGAATACGAAGAGGAAATCTAAACAAGAATTTCAAAGAGAAACTGGCAAGAGTTAGATTGATCAGATGAGTACAAGAGCAATATCAGAGAGGTGAACTAGAGCTCCAAGAGATGTGTTGTCGAGACTGAAGAACTCTTCAGCCTTGACTCCTATATATATTTCTAAATAAGAAACTTCTTGAGCGACTTCCAACAACTTAGGAAGCTTCTTAAGTAGCTTCCATGAATTAGGAAACTTTTCAAGTAACTTCTACTAGCTAGGAAGCTTTTTAAGCAACTTCCACTAACTAGGAAGCTTCTCAAGAAACTTCCACTAACTGCTAATGGAAACTTCTAGGAGGTTCCAGAGACTTGTTTCTAGAATGTTCTAATTTTTAGAAGGTTCTAAGACTATGTTCCTAACACAAGTACAATTAGTGATTGAACTTCAATCCCAAAGTTATCCAATCCAAGGATCACAAGTAAAGTTTATTAGAACACTATTGTCAAGTTCTATTTTATCATGATTTTTGTCCTTTCTTGAATGATGTAATCTAGTATTAGATAATTTGGAGGCATTTCTAGTAGAGTTTTGATCTATGTATAGAAAACATGATGCAATTGGTGTCGCAACTAACAAGATCCATATCTTACGACAAGGCAATTGATTAGTGACATCATATGCTTTATAATTTTGATAATTAACAATTAACACCAAGTAGAATGATGCTATATTTATTAGCCAATTTCTCTATGAGTTACAATATGAGGTAAAAATATAGATACTCAACTTACTTGATCCTTAGAAATCGAGTCAAGCAATTGATTTTGATATGAAGTGTGACAATCAACTTTTTGAATTTTGATCAGAGATATACAAGGGAGCCCTAAGGTTACTACAATACAATGGTAATATCAGTATCTTTTCAATACATATATTTAGAAGTAGAAGACATGCAAATCAATGCTATATATTTTAAACCTCTTACTGAATAAGAAAAGACTCGTCGTTGTCAAAAAAGATTGTGTTTAAATTGTGGAGAACCTAAGCAGACTGCTAAACATTGTCCAAAGAAATGATGCAACCACAAAATGAGGAGTATGATTGTCAAAGAAGACAATATGTTAGAAAACAAGTTTGTCTCGCTACAATATGGACCGTGCAATTAAAATTTTATACAACTCCTAGTAAAGGTCTTATCCTCTCCTCAAAAACCTTCTCTTTGTTTTATAGTAGATGTCTATTTGGAATCTAGAAATCACAAAGCATCTCTCTTATTAGATTCAAGAGCCTCAGTGTGTTTTTTAGATAAAGAATTTAATAAAATTCATAGAACACTTTCAGTACAAAAAACTAAATCCGTATATATAGAAGTCATAGATGGTCGCCTATTATCTTCTAAAAATATTATTCATAAAATCCATTCTATAAATATAACAATAGATGGTCATAATAGTTGTATAATCTTTAATATAATTAAATCTCCTTCTAATCCAATCATTTTAGATTTATCATGGCTAAAAAAATATAATCTTCAAATAGATTGGATTTATCATAGACTTAACTTTTCTCAAAGCATTAATAAGAGTCTTGTAAATCAAGTAACAAATCATAAGCCTAGTATAATAAAATCTGTATTTATAGATAGAAAAGCTTTTATAAATGAAGCAAAAAAATGATTGTCTTTTGTTATTTATGCTACATCCATTTTTGATGGTGGAAGGACTTCAAGTGGCATTTCAAGCCAATATTAAGATTATCAAGAAATTTTTGAAAAGAAGAGTATAGACAATCTTCTAAAGCATTGTCCATATGATTATTCAATTGATCTCAAAGAGGGAACTCAGCTTCCATTTGGACCAATCTATAGTCTATTCCAGAATGAATTGGCTGAACTCGAGAAATACATTGATGAGAACTTGGCCAAAAATTTCATATGCCATTCAAAACCTCTAGCAAGAGCTCCTATCTTGTTTATAAAGAAAAAAGATGGGGCACTACAAATGTGTGTAGATTGTTGAGGGCTCAACAAGATTATCATTAAGAATAGGTATCTTCTATATTTAATATCTGGACTTCTTGATTAATTGAACCAAGCCAAGATCTATACAAAAATAAATCTAAGAGGAGCATATAACCTAGTATGCATCAAAGAAGGTGATGAATAGAAGAATGCATTTTGAATAAGATATGGACATTTTGAATATAATATCATGCCTTTTGGACTTACAAATGCATCAACTATTTTTCAACATCTTATGAATGACGTTTTTTGTGAGTTTCTTGATGACTTTGTTGTCTATTATTTAGATAATATTTTAATCTACTCTAAGAATATAGAAGAGCATGAACTTCATATTTGTTGTGTGTTACAAAAATTTAGAGATACATGATTATATACCAAGATGAAAAAAGTGTATATTTCACACTACTCAAGTTGACTTCTTAAGATACATCATTTCAAATGATGGTCTCAAAATAGATTCTAAAAAAGTCCACACAGTCATAGATTAGAAGATTCTAAAAATAATAAGAAATGTGGAATATTTTTTGAGATTTGCCAATTATTATCAAATCTTTATTAAGAATTTTTTTCAAGTTGTAGCTCCACTTACACGCTTAACTTGTAAGGACAAACTCGAATAGAATAAAGAAATAGAAGCATTTTTTGAGGCTTTGAAGACAATTTTTACTTCTATACCAATCTTGTATTGTGTTGATTTTTTCAAGGCAATTTTTATGGAAACAAATACCTTAGACTTTGTTCTGGGGGCAATATTGTCACAAATGGGAGAAGATGACAAACTTCACCAAGTAGCTTTCCATTCTAACAAATTTTCAGAAATAAAGATCAATTATGAAATCAATGATAAAGAACTTCTTGCAATTATGGATTCTTTTCAAGATTGGCATCACTATCTGGAAGGCACTTCTAATCCAATCACCGTTGTCGGGTAGAGAGAATTCGCCTTGGGAAAACGCCGGATTCCTAGCTGCTACTAGAACTAGCATGGAACATGGGAGGAAGCCGTGCAAGTATATTCTATACTTGCACAATATTTCTTCAAGCTTTCAAGTTATACTTATATTATACTTGTACAAGTTTTGTACAAATATAAAGTATAAATACTTGAATAATACTTATACAAATACTTGTATAAACACTTGTATAAATCCTTGGTATAACATTTGTACAAATACTTGTATAAATCCTTGGTATAATACTTGTACAAATACTTGTACAAATATTATATATAATACTTGTAGAATACTTATAGAATACTTGTATAAATACAAGTATATATACTTGTATAAAAAGTATAAGCAAAGTATGTATGTATTCAAGTATACCTCAAAATACAACCGCATATGAGGAATACAAGTTATACAACAAACTGAAACTAAATAAATCACTAAAAATTCATCCAAAGGTCGAATCAAGCGTGCTTATAGCCTATGGAAAGCCAATAATCCATTGTAAAACATATCAAAATTTCACAAATAGATAACTTACCATTTAAAAGTTATGGCTAAAAGAAGTAGGCGCTAAAATTTCCAAGCAAATGCAAAGGCAGCAAAGCTCCTCTTCACTTCAGCCTTTGTTGTGATCACTTCCCTTCTCCAAATTGGACATGCAATAGCTTTTTAGAAAGCTCACTCCATCATCTAGCTTGTTCTAAAATTTCGCATGCATGCCTCTCAAACTCCAGATTTTGTAGCTAGTCGATTCTACTCTTCAAACCCTAGCAACAATTTTCCCTCTTTGACACTTCACGGCTCATAAAACTTTCATCAAAGCTCCAAATGTATTGATTTTTGTTTTTGTAGAAAGCTTACATAAGCTACTATAAGCACCTAAAATATCAAAAGGATTGAAGAGACTGTCCGACTTGGGTGGTTGAACAAAGTCTCTGCCCCTCTTCGTCGGGTGGCAGCAAACCCTTTCCCACTCTCAAGCTCACAACTTTTGCTCTCCAACTCCAAATGCTACAAGAGATGTCTTGATAGATAGCTAGCACAATCTTCCACACTGTCTATAAATTTCACTAAGAAAGAGTTGAAATCAAACTTGCAGTGGCAGCTCGAAGTTTCTGCCCCTCTTCGTCGGGTGGCAGCAAACCTCACTCTACTAAAACAAGCATAACTTTTTGTTCACAACTCCAATACAAGCAAGTGAGTAGGTTCTAGAATCCTCACAACTCGAAGAACACACCCACCAATTTTCACTACAAACACTTCTATCTCCTCGGAGCTATCTCTCTCCAAAGTTCACTACTCAAAAACTGCCCTTTCTCTCGGTCTAACAAGAGGAGTATATCTCCCTTTCTTTCTATATTAGACTATGAGACGCCCACATGGGCAGCCAAATCCTATTGGATAGGCCTTATTCACCCCATGCTCTTCTTTCTTATCCTTCACAAGGTCTATTCTTCCTCAAAAATCAACAAGAAAGATAAAACAACCTTTACTTTTCTTCTAATTACAAAAGAGTCTATTCTAGGATATAAATAAGGTAGGAACAAAACAAATAGCCATCTTAATTCACTAACTAAGTGGCTATAATGAATCCTCTCCTTATAATATCTTCTAAAATAACCTCTAGCACTCACACATATATTAACAATAGAAACAAGATTTTTAATATTTTTATACACTGCACGTAAATGCAGTACGACACCGTATAAATAGATCACAAGAACCTCAAGTATTTCATGTTTGCGCGCATGTTGAATTATCGCCAGGCTTGTTAGAGCATGTCTTTGTCAAGATTTGAGTTTATTATCATCTATCAACTAGGAAAATAACAAGGTCTGTTCGATGCACTTTCTAGACATTCTTATCTTGTACCAAAAGAATAAGATTCCACTTTTGATCAACAAAGAACTATCCTCTTGAAGCCAAAGGAATTTCATCTTTAAGCAATAAAATCAGTATTAATTATTGATTCTACTTTTGTCAAGCAAATCCAGTGTAGTATGTCTTCAGATCCTCTTATCTATGAGATTAAGAATAATTCATCTAAATCTCATGATACTTATAAGTTTGAGTTCAAGAACAATTTGCTCTATTTTGAAGGACGCCTATATATTCCAAAAGGTGTAGTATGACTATGTGCTCTAGAATCTCGTCACAACCTCCCTACAGTAGGACACTTTGGAAATAATAAGACTTTGGAGCTAATATTGAGAGATTTTTGGTGGCTTCAAATGTGGAAGGCTGTTAAAGAGTTTGTACAGTCATGTGACATTTGTTCAAGATCAAAAATTCCTTATCATCAACCTTACGGACTTCTCCAACCATTACTTGTACTAGAACAACCTTGATCTTCTGTTTCTATGGATTTTATCATGGATCTTCTAAAGTCAAGTTTATATGATTCTTTATTCATGATTGTATATTATTTTATCAAGATGGCACATTTTGTATCATGTACAAAATCTATTACAAGTGAAGAAATAACTATACTCTTCCTTGATAATATCTATTGCTATTATGGACTATCAAGGGATATTATATTAGACAGAGGAATACAATTTATATCAAAGTTTTGGAGGACTCTTTTTAAAATATTGAAGGTGGATATAAAGTTATCCTCAGATTTCTACCTTCAAATTGATGGACAAACGGAATGAATAAATCAAGTTTTAGATCAATATTTAAGATGTATCATCAACTACCATTAAGATAATTGGATAACTTTTTTGCCATTGGCAAAATTTGCTTATAATAATTCAGTACATTCTTCTACTCAGCAAATTCTATTCTCTGCAAATTACAATTATCATCCACAATTAAATACTTATGACTTTTTAAAAGCTTATAATTCTACGGCGGAAGATTTGGCAAATTATTTGTTAGAGCTACATGCAACAATAAAGGCACAATTAAAGAAAGCTCAAGCATGATAAAAAATCAATGTAGATGTCTATTGTAAGGAATAATCTCAATTCTATGTGGGCAATAAGATATGGTTACTTCGTTGTAATATCAAGACTATCCGTCATTATAACAAGCTGGATTATTGTAGGCTTGAATTTTTTTGATTTGTGAACAAATCAATCCAATTGCTTATCAATTATGCCAACTAAAATCTATAAAGATCCATCCTATATTCTACGTATCACTACTTGAGTCATACAAGACAGTGGATATATAAAAAAGAAGACAAATGCCACTGCCTCCTATAGAAGTGGACAACAATGAAGAATTTGAGATTGAATAGATTTTAGATTCAAGGCGGCGCCAAAATCAACTGGAATATCTTGTGCATTGGCCTAGATATGATATTAGTGAATGCACATAAGAACCATCTAGAAATCTAATAAATGCATCAACTAAAGTCAATGCATTTTTTTTTTAATGATATCCATCAAAATCAAGATAAAAAGTCAAGAAAATCTTTGCTATAAAGCAAAGCAGGTTCTATAGAGGTTTCATTCTATTTTATATCATTTTTTGCTATTTTATTGAATTTGTTTGTGCTAAAGAGATGGAGGATCAACAACCAACAAATTCTATTCAAGAACCATCGTTTGTTGACTTATCGGACGAGACACTACGACTATCACAACCTTTAAGATGATGGAATAGAGATGAAGATCCTCAAGAATGACATGTCCTTTCTCGGATTCATGGTGAAATACAACGTGTTTGATATCACGACCTTGGAAGAGACTTCTGATGTTTGATAATACTTTTAGAAATAAGAACTACTCTTGATGGTGTTTCAAATATTTTCTTTTAAAGAAGTTATGAAGGCTTCAACAATGATCAAATAACAAGGTGGTCTTCTCGCTTTGGTATGGGATACTATCAATGGGTGAAAGGACCTATCAACTACCTTCAAAAGAAACAAAGATTAGAGTATGTGGCAAGCATAATTCGATGTATTCTGGACTTCTTCAACATGTAATCATTGCTCCTCATGAAACTTGTCTCTAGAAGGGGAGATAATATCACAAACATAAGATTTATTCCAATAACTATCTACTTAATATAGATTAATAAAAGTAGATAAAATAAATTAATATGATAATATCTTAAAAAAAAGCTTCTTAAAAGCTTCATAGATGCGGAATTACCTTTATACATGTTTATAGGTGATTGGTAGATTAGAAACTTGGTCAACAAGCTAGCCACGTGTTGTACATATTGGTAGCTTATGGAACAAGCTAGCCATGTGTTGCATATATTAGTAGCTTGAAGAACAAGTCAAGTACGTGGCGCATATGTGAGAAACTTGTCTTACAAATTTGACATGTGTCTTACAAATTAGACACGTATAGAAGATCCTATAGGATATTGCCACATAGCTCTTAGATAGATAGTATAAATAGAAACAAAAGTGAAGCCTTCTTCATTCTTGTCAACTCCTTTCTTGCTTCTAGTCTAATTCAAGAGTCTCATATATTTTTTAATCTTTAGCAATAGCCATTCCAGTTTCTTCTTGAATATACATATTTCTTTATTTTTATCTTGTTATTTTTCTTTGATATAGTTTTTACTAACTTATGCATTTGTTTTAGTTCGTGTCCTTGATACATGCTTGTTTTAAGAAAGAATAATAATTTTATAATATTTTATTTAAATATTGGATAAAGATTCAAAAAGATAAGTTATTTTGTACATAAAATATAATGAAGTAATATAGTTATAAAGATCAATTTAAGATTAAAGACATTGAAGCAATATTCTTAAAGACAATTATAAAAAACATGTTATTTTATTCTTGCTTAAATCCAACCTTCTCTATTTATTACAAAATATAGTTAAAGAGCACTTTGAATCTTAAAAGCACTTTAAAATATAAGCTTAATAAAATAATAATAAAAAGAAAGAATGATAATAGCCTTATTATTTGATTTAAAATAGATTTTTAATATCTCCAATAGAATTTTGTGGCATATTAGTAATCTTATTTTAATTTTATTTTTTCAAAAATAAAATTGTCAATATTTAAATGAGGTTTTTTTAATTTAAATAGTATATTAAGAATTTCATACAATTTTTATACCTAGATTTAATTTTTAAAAAAACCTTTTATATATATATATATATATATATATATGTATGTATAATAATAATAATAATAATAACTTAATCAACTATTAATTTTAATAAAATTTTTAAAAAATAATATTTTATCTTATTACAAATCAGATTCTCTTATTTTTACAAAATTAGTATGGTATTATTTGTATATTATTTTACTAGGTGATACATAGATTGCTTTAAGTTTTTTGTTTTTTTAATTTCTTATTTCTATGCTTTATTTTTATACCAATTTTTTTTAAAGTTATATAAATAAAAATAAAAGACATAAAACAAAAATAGGTATCTTTGCAAAAATTTCTTTTTAATATTTTTATTATTAAATAATACTAGTTAAATAAAAACTTATAGTTTTAATATATAAGATTAAAAACTTTTTTTAAATATCAAAATTTAATGGTAAATATTTCTTTAAAGATAAAATATTAGAATACATTGATATAATTTTTTTTTTAAATTCCAATTTTGATTAAGAATATTAATTGATTAAATATTTTGATATATTCAAAATTAAAATTTTGATTGAATATAATATTATATATATATATATATATATATATATTCTAATTGCATCAATTAGAAGCATAATACAGAGTGCTCATAACATAAGACTATATCAAGTAACATTGTATGTGATCAGGTAATATCAAGCGAGTATGTGAAATAATAATTTAGGTGCTGGGGTCAGATGTTCACATACATTTTTGTGGCAACATGTTTCATGGATTGGAAACCATGAGAATGAGCTCACAAGTCATAAAGATTGTTGTCTTTTGCTTTACATCTGATCTTCACTTCCTTTGTGGACTCTTAGAGATATAAGATTATATAGAAGATAATGGTTTCACATTATTCTTTTAGAGAATTAGAGACACAAAAATTATAAGCACCCAATTCATATATAAACATACACATGAGCTAGCTACACATGAATTAGTGTGGGCCAACTTATTTAGGGAATCAACACTATTTTCCAATCCACACTAATTACTATAGTCATGTAGTGTACGCCTAATTGTTGCAGAAGATGGACATGACATACTTTTGCTTCAGGATGAACGTATATCCTCCTGGTAAGATGAACGTAAACCCTCCTGGTAAGATGAACGTAAACCCTCCTGGTAAGATGAACGTAAACCCTCCTGGTAAGATGAACGTAAACCCTCCTGGTAAGATGAACGTAAACCCTCTTGGAAGGATGAACCAGGTCCCCCGGTACGATGAACGTGGGCCTTCACCTTTGGATGAATATGACGCTATCTTCGATGAATGGGGGACCCTGCGGGGAGGATGAATGAAAGCGGCAGCGGCGTCGCTTCTGGGGCGGATCCGAAGCGAGGCAGTGACGTCGGCTGACACGAAAGGAGCGGGAGAGAGTTAGAGCCCGCTGCGTCGGTGGGGCCGCTGCAGCCCCACCCCAAGGCCACCGATTCTCTGTTGTTGATCCATTCCAAGTGCCCCCGTTCCCCTTGCCTTCCCTTCCCCGGCCCCACTGCATCTGGGTCGTGCCGCCGTGCCACGTTGCTTTTGTGTCGCCCTGTTCGTTGCGTTGAACAGAATCCTTGACTTCGCCAGAACAAATATCGCCCTCACGTAGCGTAACAGGCTCGCCGTTAGTTACCGACCTATTACGACGAGTCAAGTTTGCGTTTCGCTCTTTCTTCAATCTACCCAATTCTGTTCACGGCTTCTTAACACCGATTCGGTCGTTGGGGTGTAACTTGTCTCCGTGGGGTGCCCGGACAGCTGTGAGGTTTGCGAGTTTTACAGCAGCGGAGGAATTTGTTTACGAGGAAGAGTCTGTAAGATGAAATTGCCTTTGACACTGTAAAAACATGGGATTCTGTACTCCGAGATTTCGCACTCCAGGATTCTGCCCTGGTAGAGTGGGGTGCAGCGCGGCAACAACGATTTGGATTCTGTTCCCGTTGATATCCGGGTTGGATGACGTGTGTTAAGCAAGAAGGATTTGTGAATTGTGAGGAATGTGGCCGTCAGGTTGCGGCAGCCGTTGGATTTGTTGTCTTGCGCTCAATTATCATCATCTCCTTGGGCGTCATCAATGTCCGAATTTCCTCACCAATCAAACCTTTTTGTTTGCTTTCGCGATTGGGGGTTTCCGTGACGATTTCGTAGGGAAAGACCCTTGACGTCTGGAAGAGATGAATGGTTGGCAAGGGGAGTGCAAGAGCTTTAGAACTGTGATCAGCCAAGGCAGCTTTTGTAGGCTTTTGAATTCTCTTGAATGCTTTGCGAGGAGTTGTGATCGTTTTCGTCTGTGCAGTATCTCTCTCGTCTGCATATCATGTTGAACTTCGCCGTGTAATGCAGGTCATTCATAGCGTTGCTCGATGTTGCTGGGCTTTCAGTGCATTGTGCTGAGTTTGGACCCTTAACACGATAGTGGGCTGATCATTATTATCCCATACTTGAAAATTCGATCATCGTGGCTTCCAATGAGAGAGAATTGGGGGAGTTTGCGGGCGACCGCAGGCTATGCAGTCGCATTCGCCTGTGGGAGCTCCCGGATCGGTACGTGCTGGAACCGACAGATGGGTCCTCGCCAGCTCAGTGCCTTGCCATTAGCCGTTCAAATGGCGAAATAATTCCACTTGGTAAGCTTTGTCAATCAGTGATTTATTCGTTCTTTTGCGGGCTCCTTCATACTTAGTTATACGCTTTCAATTGTGTAGTGTCTTGCAAGCGATTGCTCGGGAAGTTTTGCCAATAAGGGCAAAGCTTTGTCTTACAGCACTTGTGATCGGCAAGCGCTCCGTTGTAGATTTTGTTACTAAACTCCTCAAGATTTGTTGCACAGATCATGTGCCAAGTGGTGGCATGCATCAGCGTGTGCTTGAGGAGGAAGTCTATGGAGTCGCTGGCATCATTCGGTTGCTGGCAGGCAGGTTCTTGGAACCCTAAACCTTGTGGTGTGCTTTACATTTGGGCTTTCCTGAATATCTGGACACAACATTCATCCTCTGATTGCAATAAGTTTTTTGTGCTTGGATCAGGTGCATACATCCTTGTGGTAAGTGGACGTGAGGAAGTGGGGTCGTATCGTGGATCACCTGTCTACAAAGTAACACGAATGCAGTTTCTCTACTGCAATCAAAGACTGGGAGATGTGTCTCCAGAAGAGGTCTGTTGTATCTAATCTGTAATATTAAGGCTCGCAGTAATTGTACTTGTGTCCGAAGCTGCCACCTTGTCTCATTCACAAGCTCACCCATTACCTTTCGCAATTTGTGCTTATCAATGACGAACTGAAGACTCTGTTGCACATTTTGAGTGAGTGAGGGCAGGTTCTATTGTCAATTCAATCAATCGTTCGTCTTCACTATAAACCCTTAATTGTGTGCAGAGACGGGATGAAGCGCATTATATAAGCTTGTTGAAAGTAGTGGAGACGTTTCCAGGTCTTTACTTCTCATACGACACGGATTTAACACGCACGTAAGTTGGTGAATCTACTGTTTTCACTTCTTAATTTAGCCGCATTGTGTGCGTGGCCAGCAATATTGGTAGAGTGGCAAATTCAGGGTGAACCGTCGTGTTTACCAGGGTGTACGAGGGTTTCATCGCACCTCGGAGCAACCTCTGACATTTGATTGAAGCGTGGGTTGGAAAATCTTGCTCATGGATCATCAAAATTCTAATTGTCACACATCTTTGCAGTGCCCAGGCGGCGACTAAAGCTGGCTCGGAGCTACATAGGCTGCCTCTGCACCAGCAGGTGGAAAATTCTTGATATCTGCTGTGGCTTATTTGTTCTTGCTTGGATTGTAAGATTCTTTTTATACTAGTACAGCGTGCCTTATATTTTACTGCAAACTTTTCGCTGGAATAACTCAGTCCATGTGATTATTGTCAATCTGGGGTCTTTTTACAAGGAGTCAACCTTAACTTGTAGAGGCAAAAGTCTAATATTGTCGTTGAACCAGGCTGAGCCGAGATTCCTGTGGAACAAATACTTGCTTCAAGAGTTCACCAATTCAAAGGTAATCAAAATCTAATAGATTTACTTATCGAAAGTTTTGAAAGTTGGGCGTTCGGGGTGAAGTCTCGGCATGGGTACGTCTGTCGGAAGAGGGATAAGTTGGGGGATAATGATCCTGAACATTCTGTTAAAATCTATGTATATATGTATCCTCCATTTTGGTCAATTAAGAAAGAATTTAAAACAATTTTTTCTTATTTCATTAGCAGGTAGCACGAATAACTCCACTTATATTTTAGTGTAATATTTAATCGATTTGTGTTTTTTTCTGTTTTGAGCTTGCTGCTGTGAAGTTCGTAAAATCTGGATTTGCAACTATCATGCTGCAAAACTGGATCGTCGTGTTACGTTTTGTTAAACCCCTCTAAATATAATCCAATTTGTATTCATGACGACTTTTGCTCGTTTTCCAATGCCATGCTAATATCATCTATTTTCAGTTTAATGATATGCTGTAATTCTGTGTGCAGTTGGACCCCTTTATTGTGCCCATAATTCAAGGCAATATCCTCTTAATGCAATTCCTGCTATCGTTATCTAAACATCCACACTATAGGTCTTTCACAGAACATGTTTTTGCTTCCAATTTCACTAGTTTCAAGATTCTAAAACATATGGATGCCCTTAATTGCATTCAAGTTTCCGAAGTGCCCAAGCTACTGTGAACAACAGAAGTGTGAATCTGACTATTGTTTCCCGCCGGTGTATGCGCCGTGTAGGTGAGGGATGATCTCACTTGCTGGAGCCCTCTATTTTCAGTACAAGAACATTCTGCTGCTTTAGGTTTGTCTCCAGGAAAATGTTCGCGGCATTTTCTGAGAAAAACGAAGTTGTCTAGAAGCACCAACAATAACCATTTCAAAATTAATTAAAATTAAATCAGTTTAAAAATCAGATAGTTTGGATTGTTAACTTTTGTATGCAGGTACCCGCATGTGGAGGAGGGGCGCCGACAGCAAAGGCAATGTTGCCAACTTCGTTGAAACAGAACAAATTCTAGAGGCCGAGGATTTTGTTTTCTCTTATGTGCAGGTGCATAGATGCCGCTAGTCTTGTAAGCTGAATCATGACAATGAATATTTGTGGAACATATAGATGCAGTTATAATCTTAACAAAATTTAGTCATCTACATTACATGTTTTAGGAATCGTGCTGAGTGTAAACCAGTTTGATGCTTACCGACTTATCTTGGAATGACTCAGGTTCGTGGTTCAATTCCTATTTTATGGGAGCAGATCGTGGATCTGACCTATAGTCCCACCATTACTGACTTGAATCATGAAGAAACGGTACGTTCTGCTCAAGTACAGTGATTATTGAATTAGATACTTTCTGAGTTGGGCTTGCTGATTTCATTTTTCCAAGTATAATAGGATTTGAGGAGATAGTCTATTGAGAGTCTATTAATGCCCAAGGGTTATGGATCGTAACGGAAACAAATTGACGACATGGTTTGCAGCCAAAGGTGGTGGAGCAGCATTTTGAAGATCTACATAACCGTTACGGGGATACTGTGGGGGTGGACCTCATCAATCAGGTGTTTGCATGGAAATGAATCATAGTTTTGCAATTACTGAAGTGCTGTCGATCTGAAGAACATGTTCTGCTGCTCGTTTACACTTTTCACCCCTGGACTTGCACTTAGAATCTGAACGCTGACAGCTGTGTTCTTGGTCGTGCAGCAAGGCCCAGAAAGAGTTTTGAGTGTCGCTTTTGCTAAGGCAATGGAGAGCATTTCCAGTGATTCTATCAGGTCTTTGCAATTATGTATTGGGATTGCTCAGAAATGAATAATGAATATCTAGCTATTCATGTTTTCAGTTATGCTTGTATTACGTTCACCCTAGGTTTTAAATAAATGAAGGTGCTGTGGTAGTGAATTATGCCATGACATGTAAGTGTCTGCAGGTACGTGCCGTTTGATTTCCATCACATCTGCGGCCAGTTGGATTTTACGCGTCTGGACACTGATTTGTATCCTAGCGTTGCTGAGCATCTGAGCAAGCAAAGGTAATTCTTTAAGAATAATTGTCAATCTTGTCAACGGAACGCATCACAGTTTCTTCTGTACTAACATATTACAATAAACTCTAGCAATACTTGACTGAGTTGGGATATGTTTGGGTCTCCTGTTATTGTTTTGTTGTCATCACAAGCAGCATCATCATCAGCTTCAGCATCATTATTTATTTATTTAGCTTTTTTGCTGTAAACCATGATTCTCTTTTCGGCCATCTGATTGTAATTGATTCTGTTAACAATATGGATTAGTGTGCCCCTTTCAGCTTCTTCATGAAGAATTCAGAAGAGGTTCTACAAAAACAGGAGGGTGTAGTGAGGACCAATTGCATCGACTGTCTAGACCGCACAAACGTCACTCAGGTATATAATTCTTATTCAGCTGAAACCATATTTTCACCTGTTCATCAATTCAATACTGTTATTTTTTTGTGGAGGCATGCTCGTTTTGTACTTTGGAATAGAAAGGTCCGTCCACGTAGGAATGAGTAATCCCAGGTCAAGAGTGACTGGCTTATTCGTGTATCCTCAAAGTGGATTTAGAGACTTCAGTTGGTTGTTAAGGCCACCATTTCTGCAGAGTATGTTCGGACGGAAAGCACTTGAAGTCCAACTAATAAAGTTAAACCTCTTTCAACAATCTGAAAAGTTGGAGCAGCACCTAGACTTGGACAAAGAATTTAAACGCAGTAAGTGGCTTGAATCTTTCCATGCCTTGTATACTTCTACCCTCACTTGATCTATCATATACGAATGAATTTTGCTTCTGATGAGATACTCCTAGGTCAGAGAAACTAAAAATTCACCAATTTATGGAATGGTGATGTGTTGCGTGTTTGTTTCATTTATTGAATGTATTTGGGGAGGAACAGTGTGGGCTGATAATGGAGATGACATAAGCATGCAGTATGCTGGCACTCCAGCACTCAAGGGCGACTTTGTTCGGTATTATGCCCTTCCTGAATCCACAAAGTTTTTTTTGAGATTATAATGGTTTTAATTTTCTCGTGGTAGGGAACGCATCTGCTGCATCACATAGTATGTAGATTCTACTTACTTTAAACCCTGATCAATCTCTAATTTTGAGACTTTGTACAGAATTGGAACTGACTTGATATCTTGTTTTTGTTGATTAAGGCATGGACGGAGGACTACGTTTGGATTAATGCAGGACGGATTAAGTGCTTTAGGCCGTTATTACTTCAACAATTTCAAAGATGGCGTGAGACAGGATGCAATGGACCTTGTAGCAGGTCATCATACAGTGAGCCGAGGGGCTGTGTCTCCATTTCAAATGAATGGGTTTGAATTATTTGCGGTGAGTATGTTTCAATGAAGTCTTACAGCATCATAGTTGGTATTGTGCGATAGACTGGTTCTAAAAATTCTCAAATATGTCGCAGTACCTCCCGGTGGCTTCTGCTTTACTCGTAACGGGCGTCACACTAACCACGATTTCCATTCGTGAAGGTATAATAGCGAGAACGCAGTTGATTTGTTTCAATTTCCTGCTCTCATGGTGCATGACGTAATATTAATGAATGTGGTCTATATAATATTTTTGGACATGTGATGTCTATATTCTACGCTGAAGTGCTTATGTCATTTACATGTCCTGTTGAGCATTGATGCGATGATATGATTTCGCAGCAAGCGCAGAGGCATATCGCTATGTCTCTGGAGTGTTGTGGGCAGGAATAGCAGCAGGAGTGACAGCCATGGTTCGAGCCAACGGGCGATTGTTTTGTAGTAGACCTCGTCTTTGTACAATTCAGAACTGATCTTCATCCCCCGTATAGAAACTTTTGGAAGGCTAAGCTCTCTGCATGAATGGTATGTAGGTTTTGAATAGAAGAATTATAACACATATTCTACCAAGCTTCGACTAGTTGTCAACTTCGCATGTCGTAGCCATGAGATCTTCCTTTGTAGCTCCTTCATACCGCGATTCTGAAACAGAACCCTAATCATCAGAGAGATGGTCTGGTGTTTGTACCTTCAGTGTAGCTGCACTTGAATTTTGAGGTGATAAATCCTCAACTCTTTTAGTGCAGTGGTATTATGATGCGACACATTTGAGAATTGGTGCGACATTTATATAAATAATTCTTGAAGAGATCCGCATTTTTTTGTTACTTTAAACCTCTTATTGTATTATTTTATTTAAACTTTCTAATTTTGCCTCGTTCACTTGCACTGATCTCAAGCGCTACTGATTGTGACTAACAGATTTGCTTCAGAGCTTGTCTTGTAATCGAATTCCTGAAAAGGTAACTTGATGCTAGCATGCCGTTCTTTGCTGAATTCATTCATCATTTCAATGTAGAAAGCTGCATCCTGATGTGATTGCCGTGCGGCAACTGAATTGAACTAAGTGAACAAGCTGTCACTTCAGATTCCCGAACAATGCTTAAAACCCAGCAGTCTGTGAAAAAAATATTGAAAGAATTTAACTGTCAATCTTAAAAGCCTCACATCAATATAGCGTCACCATAGTAAGAAACTACACAAGAATGGTTGAGACACCTTCATGATCAAATAAAATAGAGCAAAGTGATTATTGGGAAGATAGCAATAGAAGATCTTCTCGAAAGAATGGGTGTAAATAAATGGATGTAAAAAATGGATGGTAATTGAAACTTTGTAAACATATTTTGTATAGTTGGACAAGTTTTTTATTCTTTTTTTTAATTTTTTAATTTTTTTTCTTTAATAAGTAAAAAGTAAAAGAAAAAATATTATAGACAAATAAACACATTGCAAATTTGACATAAGATATATGATTGCTAAAGGGATATGAGTAAATTTATTATTAAAAGTATAATTTTGTATTTTAATTATAAATGAAATATTTTATAAAAAAGAATATCTAACTGAATTTTTATTTTTATTTCATAAAAAACATGATTTAAAGATTAATGAAACTCAAGATGGCTTTACTCTTAGCTCAATATATACTATTTAGAAGACTAGAGGCTTCTTATCCAAATCCTAGTATTTTGTAATATAAGATATTAAAAGAATTTTTTTAATGAGACTTTAGTTTATTTTTAAAAATCCTTAAAAAGTATATTTAGTAGCTTAAATGAAATTCATATAATTTTGTTTATAAATTGTTTTTAAATTCTAGAATTAAAAAAAAAAAATTTAAAAAATTTAAAACTTAAATTTTAAAATTCTTAAATAATAACAAAAATTAGATATGATTCATATTAAACCAAATATTTCACTTAAAAACTTATATAAAATTATTTTTTAATTATTTAATTTTTAATATTAAGATTTTAATATATATATATATATATATATATATATTTATTTATATGTCTAACATATATTTGACCAAATTTTATTTATCTATTTATTTTAAAGATTAATTTATATTATGCTTGTATATTATTTTATAACATTTTATAAAACAATGGTTGTATTATAAAAAACTTTACAAGGTTAATAACAATTAATCTACTTAAATTTTATAAAATTTATTTTAAAAAAAAATAATTAAAAAATAATTTTAATATCAATTATAATTCATTATACTATATTTACATAAAGTTTTACTTAATTAAAAAAAATTATATACAAAAAAGAATAAATAAGATCAAAAAATCTTATACTAGCACTCTTATATATTAATTGGAATATTTTTATAAAAACATGTTTTTTGAAATACAAAAATATTTGATTTTTTTCAATGCTTTGAAATATTTTTTTTATTTTTTGAAATATAAAAGACTCAAATATTCAAAAAATAGTTCTTTTAAGAAAATAATTTTATGAATCTATTTCAAATTGTATTAAATTTATCGACAAATTAATTTTTTCTTTTATCTACATTATTTAGCGTTGTCATGTAATAATATGACCATTAAGTGAAATATATTACAGAGGACCTTAAATGAAAATATTTTAGCAAATTATCTTAGAAATATAGATAATAGATAAGGAGGTAATAAAATTTCAAAATGTGCTAATGCTGCTTTCTTGTAAAAGAGGCTTCTATTTATTTTGTATGGCCATAAATAAAGAAAATCAAAGTAGATTAGAAAAATAAATAATGTAGACATCTTAAGGAAGGAATTAAGAATAGGTTTTAGCAAAATTTACCTCAAAATTCTAAGAATTGATATCCAGAGGGGACCAATTGTGAATCTAATTCGAAATTAAACCCTGAGACACAAGCCACATGCCTATGGTATATAGAAAATTCTTTGGCTAATCAAAGAGCAAGATTTGAGAGCAGACTTCAAAGGGGTTTTTTTTTTAAATATTGGTTTTGAATGATTTGGATAGAAATTGACTTTGTAAGAACTTTGCAAACTTAGGGTTGATTTGGATGATTATGGGTTTTGTGAAATAAAAAGTAATTTACATTTTTGAGCATTCTGTGAGTTTAGTTATAGATCTATAAATAAAATTTTGTAGATTTGTGATTATAGTTGTATTAAGTGCATGCTATAAGTTTGAGCTTGATCAAATGGTTTGATTGAAGGTTATTGAAGTTCAAATAAATCAGGGTCTAAGAAATTGGGCTTTGAAGATCAATGAGGGTTTCTAAGATATTTAGCAATTTAGTAGTTGGATTCAGGTGAGAATTGTTTGTATGGATAATAGACTTGATTTTCTAGTTGTTTGTATATTTGTTTAGGGCTTAGGATTTGATTAGGATTTAGAATTTGATTAAGATTTGATTAAGATTTATTTAGGATTTAAGATTTGATTATGATTTAGAATTTGATTAGGATTTAGATTTTAATTAGGAATTTATTAGGATTTGATAAGGATTTAAGATTTGATTAGAGAATTATTAGAATTTATTTAGGATTCAATATTTAATTAGAATTTGATTAAGATTTTATTAAGATTTATTTAAGATTTGATTAGGATTTGACTAAGATTTGTTAAAAATTTGATTAAAATTTTACTAGAATTTGATTAGAATTTGATTATAATTTTTATTTTTAATATTTTAAAAATATTTTTAATTTAGTATTTTTTTTAGATTTTTAAATTAATATTTATTTTGAAATTCTTAATTATTTCTTTATGACTTCTTTAGAAGTTTTTTAGGATTTTTATATTTTTTTATAACTAATTAAAATCTAATTAAACTTCTTAAATAGTTAAGTATATTTGTTAATTTTTAAATATAATTTATATATAATTCTATTAGAGGTGTTAAGACATGTTGTTGCAATTTCCTTTTTATCTTCTATAGTCATATGTCCGATGCACTTTCAAGCAAGACTTTATGAAATACGACAATGTTACTAAAAACTTTAAATTTTTTATATAAATCATCATTAATATTTAATTTGGACTAAAATTCTAAAACATGATGGTACATTAGTGCTTATAATTTTATTAATCCAATATTAAACACATTATTAAAAAAAAAGAAAAAAAGAAAAAAGTGATAAATAGATTTATTTTTTGATAATTGGTTCAATATGACATAAATAAATAGTTTAGATAAAAACTATGTTTTTGTAAGTCTCATTTTTATTTCCTTCAGCTTACTTGATAATAAAAATAAAATAAATAAATAAAATAAATACTTTATATAAATTAAAAAATAATAAGAAATTTAAAGAACTTTAATGAAATGCCTTGCTTTTGTTAAAATTTTAAAGTGCTGAAATTAATTTTTTAAAATTATACTGTATTTTAAAAAAAAAATTAAAAAAATTAAATTTTATATTTAATTCTTAATTTTTTAATAATATTATAAATAAATAAATTAAACTAACTTTAATTTTATTCTCAATTTAAAAAAACTATAAAAGTTTTATTTTGGAATTATTAAAATTATCTTCAATAAAATTATATATTTATTGAAATAATATTAATATAAATAATTCATTAGATTATATAACTATATTCTATAATCTTTGTACTTTTAAAAAATAAAAACTATAGAATTACTTATATTTGAATTATTCATATATTTTCATTTAATATATTTAATATTTTTTTTTATTTATATAAGCAATTTAGTAATTTATAGAAAATAAATTTATTTATTTATTATTTATTTTATTATTTATTATAATAAATTTAATTATCTATTATGCATTTAAATTCAAACTTTATCAATCATATATATATATATATATATATATATATATGCATACATATAGAGTGATATCTTTGGACTTCAAAAATTCTTGTTTATGTATTAATATCATGGACATAAGATTTATTCTAATAATTATCTAGTTAATATAGATTGTTGGAAGTAGGTAAAATAAGTTAATTTGATAACATCTTATAGAGAAGCTTCCTAAAAGCTTCATAGATGTGAAATCACCTTTATACATGTCTATAGGTGATTGGTAGGTTAAAAACTTGGTCAACAAGCTAGCCATATGGCGCACATATTGGTAGCTTGTGGAATAAGCTAAGTACGTGGCGCACATGTAGGAAACTTGTCTTGCAAGTTTGACACATATCTTACAAATTAGACATGTGTCTTACAAATTAGATACGTGTAAGAGGTCTTATAGATTGCCACTACATAACTCTTAGATAGATAGTATTTATAGAGACAAGAGTGAAGCCTTCTTCACTCTTGTCAACTCCTTTCTTGCTTCTAGTCTAGTTCAAGAGTCTCATGTATTTTCTAGTCTTTGGCAATAGCCATTCCAATTTCTTCTTGAATATACATACTTCTTTATTTCTATCTTATTATATTTTTTTGACATAGTTTTTTACTAACTTATAAGCTTATTATTTAAAGTCAAGATTTGTATTGATGATTTGGATTTTATGTAAGAAAGTTAGGGCTAGCACTTTTGATTGCTTTGTGCAATTGGTGCAACACCTACAATTGCAAATTAGACATTGTCTGGTTGATTAGGTGAACTAAGAGTACAAAAAATCTTATAACAATCTAATGGTGCGGTTGGGAGATATTTGCCTATTAGTGCAAAGAGATACCAGAAGCTGGCAATTTGAAGTTATTTAGGGATTTTACAATATCTAGAGATCTATCAATCAAAACAAGGTGAAAATTGGCACAATATTAATGGATGCAAAGATCACGCTATATACTAAGTTTGAGCTTGAGTTAATAGTTAAAGAAGGAGAAGTTGTTGCTGGCATATCTGCATCAAACTTTGAGTAAGAGGCTGAGAGACATCAGTGCGGAATATTGGCATTATCTTATAATCTGTAAGTTGGATCAGGCTAAATTTTTTTGAACATATAGATAACTTATAGTGCTGTTTGTATAAAATATTTTGTATCAAGTGGAAGATCAAATTAGAAGTTATAGCTTATTGAAGCTCATTGATTAGGTTTAAGATTTATAAAGAAAATCTAAGTTGCCTTATTATAAAGGTAACAAAGCAATTAGAGTTATGTATAGTTGAGATTACTAAAGAAAGTATTTTTGAGTACTTAATATCAGATTTAAATACTTTTGCATTGAATTTTGGATTGTATTCTTCTTATATGAAATGAAATCTATTAGGATTTCTTGTATTTTTATAAACACAACCTTACATTCCACAACCAATTGCCTGGTGCATTCCCAAACCAAACAACATGTAATATGACAACGGAAAAGTGTGATGGTATCAGATCTAAGTTTCAAGGATTTATCAATCAAGTACAATTAGTGATTGAACTTCAATTCCAAAGTTATTCAATCTAGGGATTATAAGTCAAGTTTATTGGAACACTATTGTCAGGTTTTGCTTTATCATGGTTTTCATCCTTTTTTGAACAACGTGTTCAAATATTGGATAATTTCAAGATATTTTTAATAGTATTTCAATCTATATATAAAAAACATGATACAATTCATGTCACAACCAACAAGATCCGTATCTTGCAACAAGGTAATCGATTAATAATATCATATACTTTGCAATTTTGATAATTAGCAATTGACACTAAGTGAAATGATGTTGTGTTTATTAGTCAATTTTTCTATAGATTATAATATAAGGTTAAAAAATTAATGCTCAACTTATTTGATCCTCAAATATTGAGTCAAGCAATTGATTTTGCTTTGAAGTGTAACAATCAACTTTTTAAAATTCAATTGGAGAGCCGCACAAGGCAACTTTAACATTATTACAATATAATGGCAACATCAACATTTTCAATATGTACATTTAGAAGTAGAAGACATGCAAATCAACACGATACGTTTTAAATCTCCTACTGAACAAAAAAAGACTTGTCGTCGTCAAAGACGATTGTGTTTAAATTATAGAGAACATAAGCACATTACTCAGCATTATCCGAAGAAACAACGCAACCACAAAATAAGAAGTATGGTTGTCAAAGAAGATAGTATGTTGGAAAACGAATTTATTCAGCTACAATATGGACCGTTGTCGCGTGGCGTGAACTTCTATCTAGGAATATACCGCGTACCTAGCTGTAGAGAATTTTACTTAATATTTATTTGCTAAACTCTAATGAGTTATTTGTCCTTAATAAGAAAGACAAATACACATGATAATATCAACCCAATTGCCGATCTTTGATTTCTCTCTGTATGCGCGAGATATATCCAAAAGAGTGACAGTAGATCCAAAATCAACACCCTAGCTTTGAGCGCCTATAACTTCTTCATTTAAAGTCCAAATCATGCAAGATTTGCACCCAAACCATACCCAAAAACCTAAAACTGATGACCCTAGCCTCTAATGTTCGACTCCCCTCCAAAAACAAAGCCTCACTCCTATTAAACCCTCGGGCAGCCTCCTTGAAGCCCATTGGGCATGATTTTTAGCCAATTAGAATAGAGATTTCTATCATCTATCTCTATTCATCCACATGGATGGCCAAACTATCCTTTTTACACTAAATATCCTTTTCTAACCCTTCTTCTTATAAGATTTACATGCTTGGTGCTTTAAGCACCAAATAAAAGAAATAAACTAAGTTTATAAAGGTCACTAATGTCTAACAAGGGTGACTCAAAATATATAGAAATTATTATCAAGGTAAAATTAACCTCAAAATCACTATCAAAGAAGAAATCAAAGTCGTATAAATCTCTATAATAGCCTTTTAAACATTTTTCTTCTAAATTAACAATCTAATCACATTTTATAACTAATTAAATCCATTGATATGGATCTCGTTTAATAGTGAAGTAAATTATACTTTAAATATATATGTACAATATTTTCACATGGTAGCCAAATCACAACACGACATCGTGCACTTCAAATCTTGTACAACTCCTAGTAAAGATCCTATCCTCTCCTCAAAACCCTCTTCTTGTTTTATAATAGATGTCTATTTGGGACCCAAAAATCACAAAGCCTCTGCCTTACTAGATTTAGGAGCCTCAACATGTTTTTTAGATAAAGAATTTGTTAAAAATCATAAAATACCTTCAATACAAAAAACTAAATGCGTACATGTAGAAGTCATAGATGGTTGCCTATTATCTTTTAGAGATATTAGTCACAAAATCTTTCCTATAAATATAACAATAGATGGTTATAATAATTGTGTAATCTTTAATATAATTAAATCTTTCTCTAATCAAGTCATTTTAGGTTTATCATAGCTAGAAAAATATAATCCTTGAATAGATTGAATTTCTTATAGACTTAATTTTTTTCAAAGCATTAATAAGAGTCCCATAAATCAAGTAACAATCCATAAGTCTAGTATAATAAAATCTATATTTATAGGTGCAAAAGCTTTTATGAATGAAGTAAAAAAATAATCATCTTTTGTTATTTATGCTACACCCATTTCTGATAGTGGAAGTACTTTAAGTGGCATTCTAAGCCAATATTAAGATTATCAAGATATTTTTGAGAAGAAGAATATAGATATTCTTCTAGAGAATCATCTATATGATTGTTCAATTGATCTCAAAGAGAGAACTCAGCCTCCATTTGGACCAATCTACAATCTATCCCAGAATGAATTGGCTGAACTCAAGAAAAACATTGATGAGAACTTGGCCAAAAATTTCATACGCCATTCAAAATCTCTAATAGGAGCTCCTATCTTGTTTATAAAGAAGAAAGATAGGTCATTACAGATGTGTATAGATTATCAAGGGCTCAACAAGATTACCATCAAGAATAGTTACCCTCTACCTTTGATATCTGGACTTTTTGATCAATTGAATCAAGCCAAGATCTATACAAAAATAGATCTAAGAAGAGTATACAACCTAAAGTGCATCAAAGAAGGTGATGAATAGAAGACTACATTTTGAACAAGATATGGATATTTCAAATATAATGTCATACCTTTTGGATTTATAAATGCACCAACTACTTTTCAACATCTTATGAATGACATTTTTTGTGAGTATCTTGATGACTTTGTTATCTACTACTTAGATCACATTTTGATTTATTTTAAAAATATAAAAGAACATGAACTTCATATTCATTGTGTATTATAAAAATTTAGAGATATATGATTATATACCAAAATAAAAAAGTGTGTATTTCACATTACTTAAGTTGATTTTTTAAGATACATCATTGTAAATGATGGTTTCAAAATAGATCCTAAAAAAGTTCAAACAATTATAGATTGGAAGATTCTAAAAATAATAAGAGATGTGGAAAGCTTTTTGAGATTTGCCAATTATTTTCAAATCTTTACCAAGAACTTTTTTCAAGTTACAGCTCCACTTATACGCTTAATTTGTAAGGACAAACTAGAGTGGAATAAAGAAGCAGAAGCATTGTTTGAGGCTTTGAAGATAATTTTTATTACTCCACTAATTCTAAATCATGTCAACTATTCTAAGACATTTTTTATAAAAACACATACCTCAGACTTTGTTTTGGAGGCAATATTGTCACAAATGGGAGAAGATGACAAATTCCACCCAATAGCTTTTTATTCCAAATTTTTTTCAAAAGCAGAGATTAATTATAGAATCTATGATAAAGAACTTCTTGTAATTGTGGATTCTTTTGAAAATGGCATCAATATTTGGAAGGCGCTTCTAGGCCAATCACCATTGTCATATGACGTGGTCTTCTATCTAGGAATACACTGGGTACCTAGCTATGGAAAGTTTATTTGAAAACTTGATGGCAAAAATCCAACAGGTGATTTGTCTTCAATAAAGAAGATAAATAATACAACAATCTTACAAAAGAGAAGTTATATATATAAACCCTCTTGTATTCAAGTAAGTTTGTACAAAAAGAGTTCAAGTTTCCACAAAAATCCTTCAAAACTTTGTTCACCCGCAAGGACTTATTTCTTGCCAAACTTAAAAGTTCAATAATTCTTAATCCAACCATTCAAGTTCTATAAAATTTATTTCAAAGTATAGACATTCTTCTTAAGTTTCAACAAAAAAAAGAATCAACCATAAATTTGTTTCTCATCGTCTGATATTTCAAAATCCCTAGCAGGTGCTTACAACCCTAGTTCAGAGACACCCGAGCACTATTTTCTTTATAATTCACAAACACAAAATCCTAATGCCACAATACTCTTTTATATAATCTTTTGATATAAACATATACACTTCTAAAAATATTGAATAAAAAATATTTCAAATTGCCTAAGATATAGCTCAAAATATAACCACTATGTAAGCGGTGTCATACTGCATTTACGTGCAGTGTATAAAAATATGAAAAATCTTGTATCTATTGTTAATATATGTGTGAGTGCTAGAGGTTATTTTAGAAGATATTATAAGGAGAGGATTTATTATAGCCACTTAATTAGTGAATTAAGATGGCTATTTGTTTTGTTCCTACCTTATTTATATCCTAGAATAGACTCTTTTGTAATTAGAAGAAAGGTAAAGGTTGTTTTATCTTTCTTGTTGACTTTTGAGGTAGAATGGACCTTGTGAGGGATAAGAAAGAAGAGCATGGGGTGAATAAGGCCCATCCAATAGGATTTGGCTGCCCATGTGGGCGTCTCATAGTCTAATATGGAAAGAAAGGGAGATATACTCCTCTTGCTAGACCGAGAGGGAAGGCAGTTTTTGAGTAGTGAACTTTGGAGAGAGATAGCTCCAAGGAGATAGAAGTGTTTGTAGTGAAAATTGGTGGGTGTGTTCTTCAAGTTGTGAGGATTCTAGAACCTACTCACTTGCTTGTATTGGAGTTGTGAACAAAAGGTTATGCTTGTTTTAGTAGAGTGAGGTTTGCTGCCACCCGATGAAGAGGGGCAGAAACTTCGAGCTGCCACTGCAAGTTTGATTTCAACTCTTTCTTAGTGAAATTTATAGAAAGTGTGGAAAATTGTGCTAGCTTTCTATCAAGATATCTCTTGTAGCATTTGGAGTTGGAGAGCAAAAGTTGTGAGCTTGAGAGTGGGAAAGGGTTTGCTGCCACCCGACGAAGAGGGGCAGAGACTTTGTTCAACCACCCAAGTCGGAAAGTCTCTTCAATCTTTTTGATATTTTAAGTGCTTGTAGTAGCTTGTGTAAGCTTTCCACAAAAACAAAAATCAATACATTTGGAGCTTTGATGAAAGTTTTATGAGCCGTGAAGTGTCAAAGAGGGAAAATTGTTGCTAGGGTTTGAAGAGTAGAATCGACTAGCTACAAAATCTGGAGTTTGAGAGGCATGCATGCAAAATTTTAGAAAAAGTTAGATGATGGAGTGAGCTTTCTAAAAAGCTATTGCATGTCCAATTTGGAGAAGGGAAGTGATCACAACAAAGGCTGAAGTGAAGAGGAGCTTTGCTGCCTTTGCATTTGCTTGGAAATTTTAGCGCCTACTTCTTTTAGCCATAACTTTTAAATGGTATGTCATCTATTTGTGAAATTTTGATGTGTTTTACAATGGATTATTGGCTTTCCATAGGCTGTAAGCACGCTTGATTCGACCTTTGGATGAATTTTTAGTGATTTATTTAGTTTCAGTTTGTTGTATAACTTGTATTCCTCATATGCGGTTGTATTTTGAGGTATACTTGAATACATACATACTTTGCTTATACTTTTTATACAAGTATATATACTTGTATTTATACAAGTATTCTATAAGTATTCTACAAGTATTATACATAATATTTGTACAAGTATTTGTACAAGTATTATACCAAGGATTTATATAAGTATTTGTACAAATGTTATACCAAGGATTTATATAAGTATTTATACAAGTATTTGTATAAGTATTATTCAAGTATTTATACTTTATATTTATACAAGACTTATACAAGTATAATACAAGTATAACTTGAAAGCTTGAACAAATATTGTGCAAGTATAGAACATACTTGCACGGCTTCCTCTCATGTTTCCTGCTAGTTCTAGTAGCAGCTAGGAACCCGGCGTTTTTCCAAGGCAAATTCTCTCTACCCGACGTATTTGGTGCTTCCATTGAGAGCTGCTTTGGGGCTACTAGTTTTGGCTAAGGTAATATGGAGGATACTGGAGGAGTTTCCTCTGGAGTCCAATGAAACATGGACACTATTCTAAGAGCTTTGGCAATATTTATGGATCAATATAAAACTCAAGCTGGACGTAATGGAGCTATTAAGGCTTTGAAGGGTGTTATTGACAAGATTGGAAGATTTGACGGAAAGGACATCACCAGGTTTTTGAAGGTTTATGTTTGTGAGATGGAGGTGCAACAGGTACCTGAGGCTCGAATGATACAAACTTTCACATTAGCTGTTGTACTTGAGATTCGTGAGAAAGTGGAAGAAATTCCAAGGGATGCAAATGTTACTACTTGGATGACATTTGAAGAGAGATTGCGTGATGAGTATTTTAAAGAAGACTCAGAGAGGATGACCAAGAGGTCTTTTATTGATTGGATTGAACAGCGGCCTGGAAATACTATGGGTCCAAATGAATTACTGCGAGATTTTGAGAAGAAATACAACCAATTGCCTTTAGCAGAAAGGCGTCTTTTTGATACTAGGAAGGCTGGGTTGTTCTTGCAAGCAGCAGATGATGCTTTGGAAGATAGACTCTTTTTGCTTTTAGGTGATCGAACCACTGAAGGAGGTTTTACAAATGATTGGAGGAGAGTAGAGGAAGCAGTCGCTCTTGTGGCAAAGCAACGGAGAATGAAATCCAGAAGTGTGACAACTCAGATGGATGTAGTACCAAAGCCTGCTACAAAAGCTTCCAAGGTATTATTTGCTCCAACCTCTTCAACAACATCTCCTAAGATGGTCAAGACAGTTGAAGAAAAAACTTTAGATGAGCTTATAAAGGGTATTAGGGATTTGAAGGTGGAAATGAGTGAATTGAAAAAGTCTCGAGACCCTCAATCATCTGAAGGTGCAAGATCATTTGTGAGGAAATGCGTTTATTGTGATGGAGAAGACAGTCACAATCTTCGAAGTTGCAAATCATGTGATGAAGCTATTAAAGCAGGCATTATTGTCTTCAAAGATGATAAGATTCATGATGCATCTACTAACTTGCCTTTGAGTACCAACTTTGGGAAGGGAGGAATGAAAAAACTTATGGAAGAAAAGATGAGAAGGTCTAATTGTTTACATGGACAAGGTGCTGAGACATTCCATATAGGAGTGGAGCAACAAACAATTAAGACTTTAGAAGCTCCATCTGTTGAAATTTTGCGCAGAGGGGCTTAAGCCATTCGAAATGTCACTGGTTGGGATGACCCTGTTGAAACAGCTAGCATCAAAGTTTTTTTAGGTCAAGTTCAAGACAAAACTAAAGACTATGATGTCTTTGTTGAAGAGAAGAGAGGGCGAACCTCTGAGAATGATGATACAGGGGAGCCAATATCTAAGAGAAAAACCCAGGAGCTCAAAAAAAGTGAAAAGGTAGAAGGTGTTGCTGCTCATACACGGCAAAGACCTGGGAGGTCCTCTGTCTTTGATCATTCAGGAGAAGGGCCACTTCTAAAAGAAAAATGGAAAGAGAGGACAGACAATGCCAAAGAAAAGGAAAAGGAAGCTGATTCTAAAGGAAAAGGTAAGGGACCTGCCTATAAGCTTCAATCTGACATTGAATCTTCCATTGACATGAAAGGAGTGTTAGAAGAAAGAATCCTGGATGCCAAGATTGAATTTACATTAAGAGAGGCTCTTGGCATTGCTAAAAAAGATTTTCATGAATTGATCATTGATGTCATTAAGAGGAAGAGACAGATGACAGTTGAAACAGTCATGATGAAGGCTCTGGACACGGATATGACCAAAGATGAGGAATTTGAAATTGGACAAGTATTTGCTTTGATGTGTGATCCAATAACTATGGAAGAGAAGGCTAATAATGGTCAAATGGTTAAAGAACAAAATGACTATTTGACTAATGAGGAGGAAGATATGATCTTACAAATGTTTGCACAAACCTGTGTGATCAGTAACAAGAGTGATATGACCAAAGATAAAGGTTTTGTGGAATATGAGAAGATGGTGGAAAATAACGAAGAGGGGGTGAGAAGCTATGACATAAAGGTCCAGGCCTTGCAAACTCAAGAAGAGAAAGAAGAAGCAATGGATGGATTAGTATCTGTGGCAGCACATGGGAGAAATACTGAGGTAGAAGTGAGGACCTTTGATTGTGCAATTGTGCATGGAATTGATAGAGAAGACAAGAAAAGAATGGATTATATTCAA